>APFE031759999.1:77408-99091 GCA_000404065.3 Pinus taeda | reverse complement strand
CTCTGAACTATGTTACAATGAGGCTCGAAGGCCTATTTATTGTTGAGAAACAATGGAAAACCCTTAACATCTCAAAACTAACCCTAGAAGATGAAACGCCAAATTCTAGGCCCCGTTTTGGGTAAGTTGGTACATCCACTTCCCGGGGTCGTAACTTTGGCACCCGATCTTCATTTGACGCATGCAATAGTTCATTAGAAAGATCCATCCGAGCACTACAACTTTGGGAAGAACAACATTCGTCCATGGACCCATGTTGCTCCCATATTTCCCAAAAACATCGTTTAGGGCCTCAAAATGGCTCCGGAAGTTCACGACCCCAAACAATGCTAAAAATAGTAAATTGTGCTACAATTAAGGAAACTGAAAAACTGAAAAAGATAGTTGTGGGTGTCCAAGTGGGATAGGTGGGTGGCCACCAACATCCACCTCGATCATTCCTCCCCCCTTAGGAAGAAATGGTCCCCGTTGTGTTTATTTCCTCCATCTGCTGAACTAGGTCCCTGGTGAGCTATTCTGCAATCTCTGATGTGTCCAGTAATGGTGGGAAGCATGGTCAAATGTGGTAAACATTGAATGCTTGGTGCAGGCAAAGGAATGGAGGAATTGTCTACTCCAAAGCATTATTTCCCACAACCTTGGTAATGGTGTAAGGACCATGTCGACGTGGTCAGAGCTTTTGATGCGCTCTTGTAAGGTGTTCTTTTTGCAGATGCAACCAGACTTTGTTGCCCACCTGAAGCTTGTGTGGTACCCCTATTGGTGAGGAGAAGTTGTTCCTGTGTTCTTTCATGACTGTATCCCTCTATTGTTGCTACTACGTGGAGGAACCCTTCGCGGGGGTCATGGATGTGGTGACAATCTTCCCCTTACTTTAGAAGCAAACCAGATAGAAAATGAATTTCCTAGTCTGGGAGATGCGCTTGCTGCCTTTCTTAGTAGTGATCAAAGAGGTGTTGGTAGGTGGCGCTATCTCCATTATCTTGTATAATGAATTACACAAAGAAATAATGACAACACGAGGCCTTGACTCATACACAACATGTTGCCTCCACAAGTATGGCTAGCCTAATAGTACATCACAAACATCCAGAGGTGTAACATCACACAATACCTCATCTGTCAATGGTTTGATGTTGTAAGGAAGGTGGAACTGCTCGCAAACTCATTGATCTCGTCCTTGGTTAAGCCACCCAATAATGTACAACTGCAGGTGTGGTGTAGTCGGTAGGCTCAACTGCTTCACGACTTTTGTTGAAATGAGGTTCTTTTCACTCCCACTGTCAACAATGAATTGCAGCGGTGAACCCTTCACCCACATCTGTGAGTGGAAAAGACGCTCCCCCTCCTCTGCATCTTCGGGCTCATTCTTCTTGACCTTGGTGGTGGCAACAACGGCACTGGGCTCTGCGTTAATGATCTACTTCCGTTTGCTATTCCCCTTATCAAGTTCTGACTCAGGGTCAGAACATGCATTTGATTCTAAAGCCTTCAACTTGGCCACCAACGACTGCTTGGTCCGACACTCACTTGTGTTGTGAGTGGGGCTCTTATGGAACCCGCACCACTTTCCTGTGTCCTTCTTCAACTTCATGGTGTTGTTCTTTTCTTGTGGCTTCGACGGGTTGTCTTCGGTCACCCCACCTTGGATTTGTCCTTTGTTCTTTGGATTTGTAGATCCAAAGTCTCACTTCTTCTATTTAATATTTTGCTCAATTTTGACAGCTTATCGATACACCATGCTGAGCGAGGAGATGTTTAGGAACTCCATCTCTTCCTAGATGTACCTGTGTAGGCAGCCGCAGTATTTGAGTACCAAATGTAGCTCAGAGTCCTTGATACCCAACTATGTGTGAAGGGTATGAAAAACGTTTGTGAACTTTGGCACATCTTGATCCCTTCCCTGTCGCAGCGTGGTCCACTTTATGTATTTGTCCTCATAGCTTTTGACAGGGTAGTACTACTCCTTGATGGCATCCTAGAATGAATCCAACTGGGTGCAGCCGAAACTAGTGAGCCTGTACTTTCATCCTTCTGCTCGTAGTAGGTTTCCCACCAGTCCTTGATGTGGGGGGCTACTTTGAGAAGAGTGAAAATAATCTTTTCTCGACTTGAAAATTCATGAACAGAAAAATACCCTTCTAGCAAATTTAACCATTTATCTATAGGCATATGCATCTATTTGACCCTTGAGTATGGGGATTTCAAAATGAACTTGTACCTTAAATGGTGTGATGTTTCCAGAGTAGTTGTTGGAAGCCGATGCATCGCCTCTGGGTAGCCGCTAAAGGATCTGGGAAAATTTGTCCATCATCGCGTTCATTTGTTGCTCGAGGGATTCTTCGAGCAAGATTTTGATAAGGTCTCTTGCCCCCTCATCTTTATTTTCATTTTCCATAGGAGGCTGTCAGGATTTGCGAGGCTGGTCTTGCAAAGGTTCAACCAGTTCAAGCCCTAACTCCTTATATCCCGACCTTGTTGGGGACATGCAAAGAAAAATAGAGAAAAAGCAGGCTGCTATGATACCAATGATCCGGATTTAAAAAGGAATGCAGCAAATTACAGAGATAACCATCAACACAAAGTTGTAGTGGAAATAATACGTCATTTCATTAATGTAAAATACTGAAATATGCTTATAAACAGAAATGGAAATAAACCAGCTAGGGCAATGGTAGCTTATCTCTAAGAAGAGATGTGGCAGCTACATGCCTCTGAAATGTGTTACAATGAGGCTCGAAGGCCAACTTATTGTTGAGAAACAATGGAAAACCCTTAACATCCCAAAACCTAACCCTAGAAGATGAAATGCCAAATTGTGGGCCTCGTTTTGGGTAAGCTGGTACATCAACTTCCTGGGGTCGTAACTTTGGCACCCGATCTTCATTTGAAGTGTGCAATATATCGTTAGAAAGATCTATCCGAGCACTACAACTTTGGGAAGAGAAACATCTATCTATGGACCCATGTTGCTCCCAGAGTTCCCAAAAACGTTGTTTAGGGCCTCAAAATAGCTCTAGAAGTTCATGACCTGAAAAACTGCTAAAAATAGTAAATTGTGCTACAATTAAGGAAACTGAAAAACTGAAAAAGATAGTTGTGGGGGTCCAAGGGGGATAGGTGGGTGGCCACCAACATCCACTTGGATCAAAGAAGCATGCTCATCAGAGTCTATATGACAAAGTTATGCGAGTCAGAAGTTGACCTTCATTTTTTCACACCTATTGTTCAGGAGGATGTCACATCAACGCCTGTTATTCATGGAAAAGGGGCTAGTCATGTGTTTTTGATGTAAAAGACTCTAGAAGAGTCTATACTATAACTCTATTTAAGAGTTAATATAGCCAAATTTAACCACTAGTAGGATATCAGGCTATGTTATAACTACGCCGCTAGGAGGAAGAGGCATTCCATTCTTTTGAGAGCATTTTGTTCCACAACTGAGCAAAGTGTAGAAATTTCACTGTAGATCACTTAATATATGCAATGTCCTAAAGCATAATATTAGATCTACTTCTACCATAAACATAGCAGAAGCTTAAACATATATGAGCATCATCAAGCATGAATAGATATAACTAAGAATGAGAAGTACTCAACCATAACACAGAAGATATAACACTAGGGAAAGCACCAGCCTAAAACCCCAACTTTGTATTATCATACAAGTGGAAATCTTGTTCAAGTTACAAAAAGAATCAGCTCTCAAGCTATCCTGCTCTCTCTGGAATCAAACAATACAGCTCACAGACTCAATAGACATAGAATATATCTTCCTCAAGCACTCCAAACCTCTTATTTCCTTGTGCAGTTTTGACTGGGGTCCAATAATATCACATGTGTGAATTGGCCTCATCACACTCACTGTAACCTCAGGTCCAACTGCGCAATCCATAAGGAAAAATATTCCCTCTGCATGCAAGGAATATTCACCAAGGAATATCCTAGCAACTAGTAGTACACTGTCCCTCCATCTAATCTCAACTAGGTCTCTGACTGAACTGACATGCATGAGTTATCCATGAGTGAATACTCAGTTATCTGAAATACAATAGTTACATGCATGCAAGCATTAACTAACTGAACTCTCATTAATTTAACAAACTGTTAAATTAATCTAACTAAACTTGACTCAGTTAACTGAGTCAACTAATTACAACTTATCCTTATCTCTTTAACTAATGGATAAATCCCTCAATCAAAGGAGAAAATGTTGCATGTCCTCACATAGACTTCAAGTTCATAATTCCTTTACTAATTAACTCAAGATGAATTAACTAATAAATTTACAAACTACTGTTAATATCAAATTTGAATTTTACTTCCTATGTTTAGTCCAGGGACTGACTAAAATAAGAAAGGGTCCCGCAATGGTATTTTTAGAAAAGCTATTTTTAGCACTTTCACTTTTCACCCATTGTAGATAAGATCTCCAATGGCTAAACTGCTATTTATAGCCCAGCTATTTATAGTAGTGCTATTTTTAGCATCTTCTATTTTTAGCATTTGTTGTTGCACATTTCAACACTCCCTCTCAACAAGAAAGGGATTATCAGTAACCCCGATCCTGTCTCTATGGAACTCGAACTTGCATTTTGAAAATGCCTTAGTCAAAATATCTGCATCCTGCTCCTCAATCAAAACATACTACAACATCATGATCCTCTTGACCACACAATCCCGTAGATGATGGTAACGGATATCTATATGCTTGGACCTATCATGAAACAATGGATTCTCATAGAGTTTTATGCAACTCCGATTATCACAATATATCTCAGTAGGATCCATCATCTAACCAAACAATCCCACTAGAATCTTCTGCATCCAAATGGCCTCGCATGTTGCCTGACTGGTAGCTATGTGTTCAACTTAGCTGAGCTAAGTGCAACTGATCTCTGTTTCCTGCTATACCAAGAAACTGCATCTAAACCAAGGTTGAAGATTGCTCCAGAAGTGCTCTTCTATTCTAATGGACTACCTACCCAATCTACATTCGTGAAGCCTTGCAACTTCACTCCCTCTATCCATCTGTACCACAATTTGTACTGTGTAGTGCCTCTGAAATATCTCAGCACATGCTTCACTGCCTTCCAAAACAGCTTGGTAGGGTGAACCATAGCTTGACTCAACTGGTTCACTACAAATCATAAGTCAGGTCATGTGTTCACTAAATACACGAGTGAACCCACCAGCTGCCAATAAATAGTAGCATCTACTACCTCACTTGAAGTAGCATCCTCCTTCCTCCAGTTCCCAGCTAGTGGAGTCTGCATGGGCTTGCACTTATCCATGTGAAAGCACCTGAGTATCTCATTGGCATACTTGCCTTGAGACACAAACACTTCCCCATCTTTCTTCCACACTTCCATGCCTAGAAAGTAGTGCATGAGACCCATGTCCTTCATCTCAAACTTTCTTGCAAGACTGTATGAGTTGATCATCACCTGTCAAATTCAGATCATCGACATAAAGTACAATAATCAATGGCTTACCTTCTACCATCATGTGGTAAAGGTTCGTATCTGCTTCACTCTTGGTGAAGCCCAATCCAATGAAATAATTATCGATCCTAGTATACCAAGCATGGGGTGCTTGCTTCAGCCCATACAGTGCTCGCTTGAGTCGGCAAACATGCGACTCGTGATCGAAGGTCTCAAATCTTTCAGCTGCTTAATGTATACCTCTTCCTCAATCCTCCCATTGAGGAACGCTGTCTTCACATCCATCTGATGGATCTTCCAACCCATATGAGCTAATAGAGCTAGCATCAATATGATAGATGAGTACCTTGCTACGGGAGCAAAGGTCTCATCGTAGTCAATACCCTCAACCTGTGAGAAACCTCAGGCAACAAACCTTGCCTTGTGTTTCTCAACACTGCCATTAGTTGCTTGTTTTACATTGTAAAGCCATCGAGAACTAACCACTGGCTGTCCCCAGGTCTAGGGACAACATCCCACACACTGTTCCATATGATAGAATCATACTCTTCTACCATTGCATCAACCCAAATTGGTTGTTGCACTGCCTCCTAAAAAGAAGAAGGTTCAGTTGCTACACACTTGCCAACTAGAGCCATGTAGCCAGTGTATCTCTCGGGAGATCTCCTCTGTCTGTGCTGAGAGGATGGCTACCCCACCTTCTCTCTCGCATCTAACATCAATCTATTAGCTTCCCGTGAGCGTTTTCGCCCGTCTCTAGAAGACTCTCTAGGAGTGGTGGTCTCCACTACTAGATCCTCTGCATGTGGCTGATCCACATCATCAGGAGGCTCCTCTTCCTTTGGAACTAAAATTTCCTCATCACCATGCAACTTGAGCTCCCTCTCAAGTGACACTCACATGGCTCTCTGCTCATCGAACTTCAGATCCCTACAGACTACGGTCCTCTAACTGGTAGGCAGAAACACATGATAGTTATGGGGTGTATTTGTGTATCCCACAAGTATCCCGAACTTAGCTGTTGGGTCTAGCTTCTTCTAAGCATCTTTGGTCACATGATAGTAAACTAATGATCCAAAGATGTGGAAGTGACTCACATCTGGTCGTTTCCCCGAAAAAGCCTCCATAGGTGTTTTCATCCCCAAGATATAGTGAGGACTTCTGTACTGAACGTACGCTGTTGTATTGCATGCCTTAGCCCATAGATGAAGTGGTAGTCCTTGGTCATGCAACATCGCTCGAGTTGCTCCCACAATAGATTTGTTCTTCCTTTCGACCACCCCATTCTGTTGTGGGTTATGAGGTGCTGTCAGTTCCTGTTTAATTCCTTTTGTTGCAGAAGTCTTTAAACTGTTGGGAAACATACTCTCCACCATCGTCGCTATGAAAGGATTTTAATTTCTTGCCTGATTCTTTCTCTGCCAAGGCTTTAAACTCATAAAACCTCAAGAAGGTCTAATCCTTCTTTTGCATAAAGTAGATCCAACGTCTATGAGAAAAATCATCAATAAAAATAATATAGTACCTTTGCTTAGCGGTGGAGGCTGTAGAGAATGGTCCACATACATTTGAGTGAACTCGCTCCAGGATTTCTCTAGCTCTACTATCCCGATCCTAAAAGGAAGCTTTTTCATACTTACCCAGGGTACATCCTTTGCATGTATCTGTTTGCTCCTGTTTTCCCTTGGGTAAGCTGGTAGAAGTTTGCTACATTATCTTCAAGGCCCTGTGATGAAAGTGGCCTAGTATCCTATGCCATAGCTCACCAACATCTTGGCTTTGCACCACCTCTACTTTGGAACTCAATGCAACACAGACATCTACCTCCAGCTTGTAGAGATTCTTGACTCGAATCCCAATTCGCTTGGTCTATCCGATGCCGATATGCCTCAGGAAAACTTTTCCTTTACTAAAGACTACATCGTAGCCTTTATCTTCTACCATAGCAATGGACACAAGATTATTTTTCAAACCTGGTACATACTTAACATTAGATAGGGTGAGAGGAGCACCATGCTCCCTCTGAAACACAACTCTACCTTCACCGGAGACACATTACTTTCCATCATTTCCCATCTCGATCCACATCTGGAGATCCTTCTCCTCCAATGTATTGAAAATATTCTTGTCACCCGACATGTGGAAAGAAGCTCCATTGTCCAGGTACCAAACACATCCCACAATGGATGAAACCATGCATGCGATAAGTGAGAAATCCAGCTCAAACTTTGAGGCTAATGCATCACCATCAGATCCCTTGGAGGAACCCTTCTTGGATTTCTTTTGTGAACAATTCATTGCATAATGGCCCACTTCATGACAGTGAAAGCATCACACTTTCGACTTGTCAACCTTCTTCCCACCATGAGAAGATTTGGATTGGGATGCCTTCCCTTTCCCTTTCTTAGCTTTACTCGCTAAAGCTAGATTTTCTTCATCATCTTGTTTTGATGAAGATCCATCCCTGGTGCTTCACCTTATCTCCTCCTGCATCAAATCCAACCAAAGTCGTTCCTAATCTGGCAGTTTCTCTCTTCCATTAAATAAGTCCTGGTAGCTATGCCAGCTCTTAGGAAGACCGAGGAGTGCAAGACTCACCATGTCATCATCAGTTGTCACGATCCCTATGCTTCTAAGCTCATCCCTGCAGGTGGCGAGCTTGTTCAGGAACGTAGATATTGTGTTGCCCTTTTCACACTTGATCTTTCGAAGCTTATCTTTCAACGCTAACTTCCTCTGATTGCTGCTATTCTGATAAAGATCTTTCAATGTTTTCCACATAAAAAATGGAGTCTCCTTCCCATGGAGCCTCGAGACAATGTGATCTCGAACTCCCTCTAAGAGGATTCTCTTTGCTCTAGCCACACACTTTTCCCATTCTGCCAGTTGAGTAGCATTAGTTGGCTTCTGGACTTCTTGATCAATGAAGTCCTTTAGACCGTTATCTTCTAATACTGCCTCCATGCGATCCTTCTAGGCTATATAATTCGAACTGCCATCAAGGGCATATTCGAGTCTTAAACCACTGAATGCCATCGGTGAAATAGAAGTGATAAGAACTCAATTCAATATTTAGAAACCAAACTTCGAACTTCTCCTGCTTGTATACTATTCTTCCTTGATCACCTTTGCTCTGATACCATGTAGAAATTTCATTGTAGATCACCTGATATATGCAATGTCCTAAAGCATAATACTAGATGTACTTCTACCATAAACTTAGCGGAAGCTTAAACATATATGAGCATCATCAAGCATGAAAATATATAGCTGAGAATGAGAAGTATTCAACCATAACACAGAATATATAACACTGGGGAAAGCACCAGCCTAAAACCCCAACTCTGTATTATCATACAAGTGGAAATCTTGTTCAAGTTACAAAAAGAGTCAGCTCCCAAGCTATCCTGCTCTCTCTGAAATCAAACAATACAACTCATAGACTCAATAGACATAGAATATATCTTCCTCAAGCCCTCCAAGGCTCCTATATCCTTGCACAATTTTGATTGGGGTCCAATGATATCACATGTGTGAATTTGCCTCATCACACTCACTGTAACCTCAGGTCCAACTAAGCAATCCATAAGGAATAGTATTCCTTCTGCATGCAAGGAATATGCACCAAGGAATATCCTATCAACTAATAGTACATTGTCCCTCCATCTGATCTCAACTGATTCTCTGACTGAACTAACATGCATGAGTTATCCATGAGTGAATACTCAGTTATTTGAAATACAGTAGTTACATGCATCCAAGCATTAACTAACTGAACTCTCATTAATTTAACAAACTGTTAAATTAATCTAACTGGACTTGACTCAGTTAACTGAGCCAACTAATTACAACTCAATATTACAACTCATCCTTATCTCTTTAACTGATGGATAAATCTCTCAATCAAAGGAGAAACTATTGCATGTCCTCACATAGACTTCAAGTTCATAATTCCTTAGCTAATTAACTCAAGATGAATTAATTAATCAATTTACAAACTACTGTTAATATCAAATTCGAATTTGACTTCCTATATTTAGTCTAGGGACTAACTAAAATAAGAAGGGATCCCGAAATGCTATTTTGAGAAAATCTATTTTTAGCACTTTCACTTTTCACCCATTGTAGCTAAGATCTCCAATGGGTAAATTGCTATTTATAGTGTAGCTATTTATAATAGTGTTATTTTTAGCATCTTCTATTTTTAGCATTTCTTGTTGCACATTTCAACACAAAGATAGCCAGGAGAGATAGGAGGTAGAGAACATAGAGAGGATTTGTACACTGTAGTATCCCATGAGCCATAGGCATTACTTCTTTGTACCTGTAGCCATATTTTTTAGAACTAAAGAAATCACGGGATGCAAAAGCTTGGTTACTTGGGATGAATAAACTATTTAGATTGCATGACTATTCAGGAAAAATGAAAACCTGAATAGCTAATTTTAGTCTTAAAGGTAAATCATACATTTTTTGGGAAGACATGAAGAATGTTAGAGGCATTCAGGAAGAGGAGTTGACATGGAGTGATTTTGAAAGACTTTCCAGGAAAAAGTGTCTATCTAAGAGATACTATGATGACATGGCAAAGGAGTTCTATGAGTTGAAGATGGGATCTATGATTGATGAGGAGAATACTAGAAGATTCTTAGAGATGTTGAGATATGTGCCTTATATTAAGGAGGAGAAAGCAAAGATTCAAAGATTCATCAATGGGTTTCTAGTAGCATTCAAAGACATGATTGAGTTTGATGAGCCTAGATTCCTCTAGGAATCCATTAGAAAGTTGAAACATTGTTATGAGTAATCGAAGTGTAGGTCTGAATCTAAACAATATTGGAAAGGTAATGACAAGACTAAAGGAAAGTGGGATGAGAAGTGGGGAATACTACATGACAAAAGTAACAAAGAGAATGAAGTGTCACACAAGAAGTTCAATGCATCTAACATAGGATAGGGATTTTAGTCTCATTAGAAGAATAAGGGTGATGGCAGGAAACATTTACAATGTTGGACTTGTGGAAAGGATCATCATAGGATAGATTTCCCACAACATCAGGTGGCAAACCACATATTTACAATGCTCAGGAGGAACTAACAGTGGGGGACGTTGGACAGAGTACTCCTCGGACTTATGCAGCATTGGATGATAAGAAAGTAGATCACCAAGAATCTTTTATAGAGATGGACTATAATCTTTGTGATCAAGTTAATTCTATTTTGATTGACCCTTGATCTAATTATATTTATGTTAATCTTGACCTAGTGGATAAGTGCGGCTTGAATAAAGAAGTGCATGCAGAGTCTTGGTTAGTGCAATTGGCTATAGTTACTAAGAAAATAGTTCATCATTAGGTAAGAGATTGTGCATTTGAGTTGAATGGTATGCCTACATCAATACATCTCAATGTACTTCCATTGGGATCATGTTGTGTGCTTCTGGGTATGGATTGGTTGTATCTCCATAGGAACAAGGTGGATTTTTATGAAAATTTTATTGAGTGCTTGGATGAAAATGGAGAGAAGAGAACATTGCGAAGTAAGAAGAAGGAAACATCAGTTGGAATGGTTACAACTATGTAGGAAAAGTGTGGTCATAGAAAAGGGTGTGTATTGTTTGTAGTGCATATTTCCAGTGATAAAGGTAAGGATGTCGAGGATGCTGAGGTGTTGAAGAGGTATCCAATTTTACAATAGTTTCAAGATGTGTTTCTACTAGAGATTTCAGAGTTCTCACCTCAAAGGGAAGTGGAATTTTCTTTTGAGTTGGTACTAGGGGCAACACCGACATCAAAGGCACCTTATAGAATAAGCACACCAAAGTTAGTAGAATTGAAGTTGCAGTTGAAAGAAATTATTGACAAGGGATATATTAGGCCAAGTGTGTTGCCTTGGCGTGCATCAGTGTTGTTTGTGAAGAAGAAGGATGATACTCTTACGTTATGCATTTATTACAAGTAGTTGAAAAAGGTGATGATTAAGAAGATGTATATGTTGCCAAGGATTGATGACTTGTTTGACCAGTTGAAGGGAGCAGTGGTGTTCTTAGAGATTGATCTGAGATGAGGATACCATCGGGTACACATCAAAGAAGAGGACATCTACAATATTGCTTTCTGGACCAGAAATGGGCATTATGAGTTTGTTGTGGTTTCATTTGGTTTGACTAATGCTTTAGCTACTTTTATGTGTTCCATGAATATTTTGTTGTGACCCTATCTGGACAAGTTTGTGATTATGTCCATTAATGATATATTGATATATTCTAAGAATGAGGAAGAGCATGGAAAAATTTGGCAGTAGTGTTGAAATTGTTGAGAGAGCATCAAATGTATGCCAATCTTAGTAAATGCAATTTTTTTCAGGCATAAGTACATTACTTGGGGCTTGTGGTTTCCAAGGATGGCATAATAGTGGATCCAAAAAAGATCAAAGTTATCATGGAATGGGAAACTCCTAGGAGTGAGGATGAGGTCAAATCATTTTTTGGGTTATCAGGTTACTAAAGGCGCTTCATCAATAACTTCTCACATATTGGCTATCTTATTACATCCTTGCAACAAAAAGGGAAGAAATTTGAATGGACATAGGAATGTGTAGCTAGTTTTGAATAGATTAAACAATTCCTTACAAATGCTCCAGTATTGAAGATTGTAGATCTAGACAAAGAGTTCATGGTGTGTAAAATTCTTGCAAGGGAGGACTTGCTGGGGTTCTGATGTAGGAAGGATAGGTAGTATGATGTGATTCAATGAAATTGAATGAGAACAAGAAGAACTACATGACACATGATCTTGAGTTGGTAGCTATTATTCATGCACTGAAGATGCGGAGGCACTATCTTCTTAGCAGGAGGTTCATCTTGATGATTGATCATAGTGGATTGAGATACTTATTTGACCAACCTAATCTAAATTCCAAGAAATATATATGGTTGACTATGATTAGTTGGTATGACTTCGAGATCCGGTACATCAAGGGTAAAGAGAACAGGGTTGCATATGCTCTTAGCAGAAGAGTGTAGGTGAATCGCATAAAAACTATGAGCTCACATGGGAAAAATTTACAAGATATAATCTTACAGGTAAGAGAGTAGGATGATAGGTAGAGAGAACTTAAGAATAGGTTATAGTAGTAGGGTACAAATGAATAGGATGTAGACTATCATCTCATGGCACATGGTTTGGTGTGATTTAGGGACTGGATCTATGTGTCGGTCAACATTGAACTCAAGAATCTTATCTTGAGGGAATTTCAAGCGAAGCAATATTTAGGTCACTCAGGATATCAAAAGACATTGACAACTGTGAAGAAGTTCTACCATTGGCCAAATTTGAAGAAAGATGTGGTAGCGTTTGTTGTGATATGATTGGATTTTCAACAAGTAAAAGCAGAGTGTAAGCAACCACGTCGGTTATTACAGTTGATTCTGATTCCAGAGTGGAAATGTGAGGTCATTTTCATGGACTTCATTATAGGCTTTCCGAGGACCTCAAGAAAACATGATGATATTATGGTTGTGGTTGACAGGTTGAAAAAACTAGTGCACTTCATTTCAGTAATGCTAATTTTTGTTAGGGCTATATTCTTCTTTGCTTTGATAAATTAATTTATCTATTAATGCATTAAGTTTACCCCATAACATCAAAACATTATTCAAATTTACATCATTATTTATCAGCATATACAATTATGTAGAAATAATAATAACATCATCATCAATGAAAGGGAACATAAAGGAACAATAGAAGAAAATCATTCACTCATAGAGACACCAGGATTGGTTGGAGGCCAGGGAAAAACCCACTATGGGGAAAAACCTTGAAAATTCTTCTTCTTATAGATTATCATCAAATGATTCAGAAAAAGAGAGTACAATGATCCATATCTTCATCTATGCAACTAATAAGAAAAAACAACTACAACATCTATGAAATAAATCCAACAAAGCTTATACTCAAAATATTAATTCTGAAGTATGTACTAAACTATCATTGACTCTAGTTAACTGAAGAACCTTGAGGTCACTGTGAAAAATATTCACACAACTGGTATTTCATCTTTTAGGTCTAGATCACATGGAGGAGGAGCCATCCAAGATGCTTGGTCTCTCTTTGAAGCACTATAAGCAAGCCATTATGGTCAAATCTTCCCAGATCAAGCTCAGAGTCTCAGTCGCACCCTTCATGTTGTTATGTGAGCAAATTTAGTAGCCCATTCTCACTCTGAAACACTATCAGCGATCAACTATAACTTTTTGGTTGCTCTCTTAGGCTAGATCTGTGAGCGATTGGGTCTGCAACCAGAAATATGAAACCCTAACTCCTAGTCACATGGATGGAGAGTTGTTGATGTGACTGGAAGGCTCAATTCGCACATATGAGCTTTTGTGCAAGTAGATATGGTCAGATCCATCATGTGGTGTGCCTGTGACTGTGGCCCAAAACCTTAGATATGAAAAGCGAGCTTTGCACCTTGCAATTTCACCTTAGAGTGAACCTATTCCTCCCTGGAAAAGCCTTAGACCTGTGTGAGCCAAAATCCAAGATAGAAGAGTATCTCATAATTGTGTCTAAATGAGGTAGAGGTCACTTGTATTTATAACCTTCCAAGAGGGTCCAATTTTCTTTAGGTCCAACCTTGTTACATATGCATATGTGGGATATTATTCATAAATACACTTTCCCTTATCTAATTTGAGTGATCTTTAGGTCGATTTTGGTCCTATCGAAAAGAGGAATTCAATTGAATTCAATGAAATTATTATCTTCATAAAATGACACATCCAAAGTGGAATTTGACCATAGTTGCATATTTTTAACACACCCTCTCAACAAAGGAGAATTCCACGTGCTAATATCTAACCATCGATCAACTTGCCATCCTGTCATCATATGCAATCTCAAGTATCTCATCATCTTGTATCATCAATGTTCATCTTGATTCATCTCTTACTTATCCATGCTTATCTCTTGATTTTCCCTGCTCATATGTTGAACATTATCGAATCTAAAAGAAGAAGAATTTATCACCGAAGGGGAGCATAAGCTACCACCCTTTATTCATCGGGATACTACCTAGAATCTCCGTCAGCAAGCTTCTACTCGGAAACACTGGCAGGGAGTCATATCGACAACCTGCATCATCATTGGACAACATATTATCAAGGAGCACATCTCAACCTAGAACCACATAGGGGAGCACATCACGACCCGCAATCTCATGGGGGAGTTATACTTATACAACCCCATACCAAGCAATAGGATATCTAAACACACATGGGAGAACATCTCAACCCTTGAATCACATCGGGGAGCTCATTGTCAACCTGGAACTGGATAGAGTTATCTCAACCTAATCCTATGAATCCTTACTAATATTCCCATTGATGTATCTAAGCAGTCATGTAGTAGAACACCTGCATCATAATCAACTTGGGTTGTACACCCCAAGTACACTCTCAAGTTGTTGGCCAAATAGGGAGAGGTATTCCCAACAAGCCCTTCTTATGAGTATGGTTCCAAATAGGGTATACTCTGCATAGACTAGATAGGGGAGAAACATCTCCAACCCTATGAATATAGGGGAGCAACATCTCCAACCCTATGGGTAACAAAAATGGGTGATACCCTATTATTGAAAATTCCCTCAACCCCAGGAGCCCTCTATCTCAATTCCACACCTTGGGAGATTAAAAAGGGGAGGAAGAGTTGGCTTAGTGTCCTCGATCAGCACTACTCTCATCCTGCTTATATCTAGTATCAATTTGATCATCATGTAGCAGTAGAAAATATATCTTGTTCATATAGGGAATCAAATTAAATATCATGTTAGAGCATAAATAATTATATAAATAAAAAAAGGATACCATATTCATCCTCCCTCTCAAGGAGGTTTCAAACACAAGCCTAAGCTTGTCTCGTATAGCTGCACTGTCTCAATATATGAAAGTATCTCAGTCCCAACTATATATATGGGATTGTCTATTAATCGGATCCCACTCTTTTCCATCACAATGCATGCATATCATATCCAGAACTGTTCAGATGAATCTCTAAGGCGCTTCTTCATCCCGCCTCATAGATAATGTTACTAGCAACATCATACTCAACCTTGGTAGTGCTATGTACCACTCATCCAAGATATCATGGAAGATCTCATACTACAGTAGCACCCAAATGTGATCATCAATAATAATCCCAAACATCATCATTACATTCATGCAACCACATATTGTAGGATGAATATCTTAGATCAAAATTGATGATATCATGCATGTATCTCAAAGGGTGTTTGGTGGCAACTCAATGTGTATGAAGCATCTGAATCACAAATTACTCCAAGTTCTATGCACGCCATCTATATATATATATCTAATTATATATATATAATATATATATATATATATATATATATATATATATATATATATATATTATATATATATATATATAATATAATATATAATATATATATAATATATATATATATATATATATATATATATAATATATATATAATATATATATATATATATATATATATCTATATATATATATATATATTATATATATATATCTATATATATATATATATATATTATATATATCTATATATATATATATATCTACTATATATATATATATATATATTATGGAATCGTATGTTCAAAACTAAACATCAATGCTTCAACAAATTTTTGGTTGCCAAGTTGAATTTAATCGAAGTGTCCAAGGATTTGCATTTCCACTTTCCAATACCTCTTAAATAGATTTACAATATAGATCATCTTTTCCCAACTTCAAAAATCGTTTTTTCATGCCACGATTCATTATTTTGAGCTTCAGAAGCCATCTCCCTCTTACTTAGATCATTAGAGGCTCATTACCTATCAATAGTATATTATTAGTATATAAAACCAAAGCTAAAATCAAAATCATACCTTGGAACACTTCTGAAGTAGACGTTTACATCATCTCGGATCCACCAGATAACTATTAATGCGAACATATTTGGATCGAGGAGCTTGCTTTATGCAATTCTCACTCTAACCATAAAACTTTACCAAACGAACATGCTCAACCTTACTTAAATAAATATTGTACGATCAAAACAACTACGTCAACTTATCTAAGTTGAGATGTTAAATTTGAACCAATATCAAAGTCATCAATATCACAATATCAATTATTTAGACCATGTGATAGGTAGAGATTTCATCAAGTCATGACATCGGCTATTGTCATACCAACAAGTTTTCTTTTATCGCATAATATCAATCCAAGCTTCATCAAGTCATTATCATGATCATAATACAAGTATTTTCTATCATTAGATGAAAATGCATACACCAAGGATAAGTCATGTAGGTTCCATATTCATACTAAATCACAACTATCTATTCTTCAACCATTGTGCTAGGAAAAAGGATTCCAATACAAAACCATTATCAAATAGGATTTATTGGATGGAGGGACCGATGGAATGATGGGATAGGGAACTACTTGACAAGCTCTCATTCATACACTTTCCTTAATTGAAATGAACATTCGATATTGTGGTGGATGAGAACTCAACCGATGGAAATGATCTGGTTTATAGCTCTTAAATCACTTTTCATATGCTCATAAATCACTGAAAGTCACTATTCCCACATAACATTTTCATCGAGGAAAATCATCAATTGTCAAGTCAAATCATGAGTCATTAGGAAAAAATTGAGATAATGATATCTAGAGTCCAAGACATATCTCAATAATTGAGTGGAGGTTCCAAGTCATTATTGGGCACCACATAACTCATCTATATCAATCATCCAAATCATGTCAAACCCTTGTAGCACAAACTTTAATCATAATGACACATCTATATACCTATCCTTGTCATATGCAAACGCAATTTTAGTTTTCATGTTCATATTATAGTAATCATTCAAACTTTCTTTCTCATAGATCTTTCTGTTGTCTGCTTCGTGTCAATAGGACTGATATTCTTTAGGAGAACATCTGATTTCATGCACAAACTTCATTTTGGTGTCCTATAGGCATAGTCACACCCATAGGCCTTCTTCTAAGCGGTTGGGAGATTACAATGGCACTATTGAAGATGTTATGTGAGTGACTATGGCTTCCCGACTGCCAAACCCTAGCTTAGAACTGACTCAGTTCCTTGGTCACCCTTGATCTTGCATCAGTGTAGTTGGGAGGCTACAATCACACTTGTAAGCCTACTTTCGTGTGATTGAGGCTTAGAGAAAGGGAAAAATCTCTTTCCTCATATCAGAACTTTGTTGTAAATCATTAATGTCAGATATTAGAATATACATGCACATCAAACATATTTAAAGAATAAAGAGTACATAAATGAAAATATGAGAGGGGATATTATGGAGATTCTCCCTTTGAATGGGAACCAATTTTAGTCATCTTCATTCATGTCATTAACCTATCTATAATATTGTCATGCATCAATAGATCTGTTAGATCATAAAGTCAAACACATATCCATCATGGTCATAACATGCTAACATCAGCTACTACATCATCACATCATCACATCAATCCTTCATCAAGGGTTAGAGTCACATTATAGCAATAGCTAACATGTGTGAAATCATATTTCAAATACCATGAACAAAATATCAATTATATCAAGTCAATCCATTAAGTTAGGGCATTCAGTTTTACCATATGCCATAGTTACTAATCACATAAAAACATAACCACGGTTAATAAAATATCTAGAATGTCAATATCATAGTTATACTTTTGTAATCATAGTTACCATGATTATCATTATCAATAGGATTAAGCAGGTCATTCAACAAAACTTTACCAAAACAACAAGAGTGTCATCCCTTTTTCCATACTTTCATCATGCTCATCACAACTAAAACCAATGAGATAACCTTATATATGAGATCCATCATGTCTTATGCACGTCAAGTGTCAAGAGTATCATTTACTAGACTCAAGGCGCTAGCCTTCTTCACAGGATTAGGATATCCAAAATAGTAGATGTTAGCCAAACATCAAGTATACCAATATATCAAAGATCAACATTAAATAGCCTCATAGAATTTAAGAAGTTCATCATGATCAAAATGTTCAATACTGGGTGCACCAGTTCATCATAAGAAACATGAATCCAAATCACTTTCATATGCATGCAAGAACCATTTTTGAATGAAACATTTGTCATACCTTTTACTATTCAAATACTATGCACCTTTTCATTTGACATAGGCAACTTGTAGCACTTTGTCACCTTTTCATCAGGTGCCTCTTTACCTTTTCTAGCTCTAGCCTTTCTTTCCTGCATCTGAAATGATCCTTACGAAGGATCCTATTATTACATCTCATCAAGGAGGTTAGAAAAATCCAAATACTAAAATATACATGCACGAAGTATAATTAATTATCAAAACAATAATCAGATCCATAAGTCTAGACAAAAATAAAGACATAAAGGAGCATCATAAGTCAAGAAATACTTATCTTTAATGAGAGGTGATACTTTCCCTCTTGAACCAGCCTTCAAGAGGCATCACTGTCAATTTTCCATATAACATTGTTTCCTTCAATCAACTTTATCAACAACGAGGCCTACTAGAGACTATGCCATCTAGGGATTCATAAAATCTATCACAAGTGCTTGAACATCTTTACTTTGACCATGCTAGGATTTCTAGTTTTCATGTCTCAAATCTTTCCATAAACCAGGGTTTCTCTCAAACCCTAACCTAATAATATCCTTCAAACTCTAATATACAAATTTCCTAATGTTTCCTTCAAACCCTAGAATTCTTTTAGGTCTCTTCCATCTTCTCTTGCTTCCATCAAAGGTGTCTCTGTGGGGGTGATCTCCATGACTTTTCTTCAACCTAGCTCTGAAACCATGTTAATTTTTATTTAGGCTATACTGTTCTTTGCTTGATAATTTCATTTCTTCATTAACACATTAATTTCACCCCATTACATCAAAACATTATCATATTTACATCATTATTCATAAGTATATGCAGTTATGTAGAAAGAACAATAACATCATCATCAATGCAACAAAACATAAAGGAATAATATAAGAAAAGCATTCACACAGAGACACTAGGATTGGTCAGAGACCAGGGAAAGACCCATTATGGAGAAAACCCTTTCAAATTATTCTTCTTATATATTTTCATGAAATGATTCAGAAAAATAGAGTACAATGATCCATATCTTCATCTATTTAGCTAGCCAGAAAAAACAACTACAACAGCTATGAAATAATCACAACAAAGATTATACTCAAAATACAGATTTTGAAGTTTGTACTGAACTGTCACTGACTGCATTCAACTACAGAACTCTAAGGTCACTAAGTGAAATCTTTGGAAAATTCAGATTTCATCTTTTATGTCCAAGTTGCATGGAGGAGGAGTCATCCGAGCGACTATAGATGCCTAGTCTCTCTCTAAATCACTATAAGAGAGCGATTGTGGTCGAATATGCCCAAATCTATCTCAGAGTCTCAATCGCACCCTTCAAGTTGTTATGCGAGCAAATTTAATAGCCTAGTCACACTCTAAAACATTGAGAGTGGACATCTATAACTTTTTGGCCACTCTCTTAGGCCTAGTTTGTGAGTGACTGGGTCTACAACTAGAAATTTGAAACCCTAAGTCCCATTCGCATGGATGGAGAGTTGTTCGTGATACTAGAAGGCTCCATTCGCATATATGAGCTTCTGTTAGAGGAGATACGGTAGGATCCATCTTATGTTGTGCTTGCAAATGTGTCCCAAAACCCTAGATCTGAAATGCAAGCTTCAGACTTTGCAATTTCACCTCAAATCGAACCTACTCCTTCATGGACGAGCCTCATACCTATGTGAGCCAAAAAACAAGATAGAAGAGTTTCTCATTATTATGTCCAAATGAGGTAGAGGTAACTTTTATTTATAGCCTTCCAAGAAGGTCCAATATGCTTTACGGGTGACGTTGTTAAATATGCACATGTCGGATATTATTCATAAATAAACTTTCCATTATCCAATTTGACTGATGTTTAGGTCAATTTTGGTCCTCTCGAAAAGAGGAATTCAATGAAATTATTATATTCATAAAGTGAGATTTCAAAAGTGTAACTTGACCATAGTTTCATATTTTTAACAATAAAATGTATGAATTCAGCTAATGAAGTATCATAGGTCTTCATCTAATACATAGTGAGGTTGCATGGTGTTTCGAATAAGATTGTGTTAGGAAAAGATGTAAAGTTCACTTATAGTGTTAGGTCCCTATAATATTAGTGATTACCCCATTACTATTGTAGTTGTATCCCTTATTAATATTGTTGTGCCCCTATTATCCCCATCTTTTTATTATTGTGCCCCATAGAATCCCTCTATTGTTATTTTTGTGCCTTTATATTATTATTGTTAGGTCGGCTGGGTTATATTGTGACTCCTTAAACTCCTATATATAGAAAGGAGGTTTTGTCATTTGAATCATCAAATAATCATTCATTTGTGTAATGGAAAGGGGGTTTCCCCCTCGAAGAGGCTGAATTCTAAGGCGTTGATCTATCTTTTATATCATTTTGTGAGTTGGTTTCATAACATTTGGTATCAGAGCTTTGGATTCTAGGGTTTTGCTGCTCCAAATAGGTCATCGTGGCATTTTCACTATAACATTTTTCTGTGACGTTTCAAAAGAAAAAAAAAAAGACCATTTGAGATGAAATCACACTGAACCTTGAGTCTGAATTTAAGAGCTTTTCGCGCAATATTTGCGGAGATATGATCTGAGGAAGTTGGTCTTTTTGCAGACTCCTGAATTACGTTCCAAACAAGTGACCTGGGGAAAATCGTCATAACTTTCTCTCTAAGCATCGGATTGAAATTTCGTAAGAAGGTATAGAAAGAGGATGGATTGTAGTTTCTTTTGTATATTTTTGAGAGCCAAAAGTCAAAACAAGGACACACGGCATGTCGTACAAGTTTGCTCTACTGAACTAGTCTATAATCAGGTCACTGTGGGAGATTTGGCATAACTCTTCCTTGGAGAATCCAATTTGGATGAGACTGGTGGCATTGGAAAGAGGATATATCGAGCTCCTACAAAGTGAAAAAAAGGTGTGTAGATTTTTTTAAATTTTTGCTTAAGCTTGGTTTGAAAAATTATTTTGAAGGAATTCAAAGGGCATAGTAGAGCATTATTATCAGTAACTAATGCCCCAAGGAAAGAAAATGCAAACA
>APFE031759999.1:31538-64574 GCA_000404065.3 Pinus taeda | reverse complement strand
GCCTTGGAAGCAACAATGAAGAAGCATAACATCCATTTGGAGCACTCTTCAACTTCAACTTCATCTTTAGGAATAACACTTTCATCATGTGGTTGTCAAACATCTTGGTCTGGATATGCACTAAATGTATCTTCTTCTTTTAATTCTCATGAGTGGCTCATTGATTATGGAGCTTCTTATCACATGGCCAAAAACAAAGCCATGTTTTCTTCTTTCAATGATTGTAACACCAAAAATATATATGTTGGTGATGATAGATCTATTAGTGTTGTAGGGACTGGAAATGTTCATATAGACAATGGTCAATTTAATGATGTATTATGTGTTCCAACCTTATCCTGCAGACTTCTATCTGTATATCAGATAACTCATTCAGGTGGAGATAAAATCATTGAATTTTCACCTCACAATGTTGTAATTAAGGACCTAAGAGATCCTAGACAAGTTTTAGCTACTGGCATTGTTGATGATTCTACAAGGTTGTATAAGTTTAACAACTTTGGGTCATCAAATATTCCCTTGGTATTTGTTGCTCATAATGATGAAGTGAGCAAACTTTGGCATGAGCAATTTGGTCACTTAAGCTATCACTCCCTTCAGAATCTATGTAAAGAAAATATGGTGACAGGTCTTCTAATGTTATCCTGCAGAGATCGTGTTTGTTCCAGATTTGTACTCGAAAAACATCATCGGGCGAGTTTTGAAAAACGTGCCTCTTGGCATGCTTCAGCCCCTTTACAGCTTGTGCATAGTGATTTATGTGGTCCACTCCTAGTTATTTCATTTTCTAGCCACAAGTATTTCTTAACTTTCATTGATGATTTCTCCAGACGCACTTGGGTATACTTCTTAAAACTCAAGAGTGAAGTATTTAACATGTTCTTGGCCTTTAATGCCTTTGTTGAAAAACAATCTGGACATCAAATTCTTAAGCTTAGATCTAATAATGGTAGAGAATATGTTAACAACAAATTCATCAACTTTTGCACTGAGAATTGAATTCAAATGCAACATACTGTTCCATATACTCCACAACAAAATGGTGTAGCTGAAAGGAAGAATCGCACCTTAAAGGAAATGGCTAATTGTATGCTTCAATCTAAAGGACTTAGTCTCAATTTTTCGGCAGAAGTAATTAACTGTGCAAATTACATATTAAATCACATTCCTACCAAGGTTTTAAAGAATATCACTCTAGAAGAAGCATGGAGCTCAATTAAACCAGACGTAAGTCACTTTCATGTTTTTGGAAGTGAAGCATGGGCCCATATTCCAAATGAGAAACATAAAGCTTTAGAACCTAAGAGTGAAAAATGAATTTTTGTTGGATATTCTAAAGATGTCAAAGGATATAGACTTATTCCACTTCAGTCCAAAAATGTTATCATTAGAAGAGATGTAAAGTTTGCTGAAAATATATCGGCCTACGAGCCTAGTTTGGTGGATGTGCCACCTCTCTCTCTCTCTCTTCTACTTTTGAAAATATTTCTTCTTCAGATGATGAAAGTGAGGATGACAATCCTCCCCCACCTTCTCAAGATCCTCCTTTATCTCCTCAGCTTCCAAAATGGCGGTGATCCTACAGATCAGCGACATACATGTTCTTAGTTCGAAAGAGCCTCTTCTTTACTGGCTCAAGCTTTAGCGAATTATGATCCTGACACCTTTGCAGAAGCTTCAGGCCATTCAGATTGGGATGCGGCTATGAATGGAGAATATTGCTCATTATTGGCAAATGATACATGGGATCTTGTTCCTCTACCAAAGGGACAAAAACTTGTTAGATGCAAATGGTATTATAGAACTAAGTATGGACCAGATGGAAAAGTTGATAAACATAAAGCTCGTCTTGTTGCTAAGGGTTTTTCGCAAGTTGAAGGCATTGATTTTACTGAAACCTTCTCCACTATTACCAAAATGAACTCTATCTTCCTTGTTCTTTCCCTTGCTACCTCTTTCAAATGGGAAGTCCATCAGATGGATGTTAAAATCTACCTTCTTGCATGGGGACTTGCATGAAGAAATCTATATGGAACAACCTACTGGCTTTATACAAACAAACTCTAGCCTTGTATGTCAGCTTAAGAAATCCCTTTATGGTCTCAAGCAAGCTCCTTGGGCTTGGTATGCCAAAATGGATAACTTTCTTTTAGAAACTGGATTTCTAGGTGTCATTTTGACAATATTGTCTACACAAGAAAGTGGAATAGTATCTTATTCAGTTGTTTTTATGTTTGATGATCTTATCCTTACTAGTAGTGATTCCAACCTTATAAACCATTGTGAAGTCTAGCCTTAAAAAGAAGTTTGAAATGACAAACTTAGGACACTTGCATTATTTTCTTGGTCTTCAAGTCTTACAATCCAAGGAAGGTATTTCCCTTTCCCAGTCCAAGTATGCATGTGATCTTCTATGCCATTTTCACATGGAAGACTGTAAGCCAGTCCCTTCTCCCTTTCAGTCAAGAGCCAAACTTTTAGTGACTTGTACTTCCCCTAAAGTTGATGCTACCTTATACCGTCAACTTGTAGGAAAACTTTTGTATCTAACCCATACTCGTCCTGACCTTTCCTTTGTTGTTGGCTTTATTGCTCGGTTTATGAAAAACCCACATGAAAGTCATTGGAAAGTAGTGAAAAGAACACTTCATTATGTTCAAGGTATAGTTTAGTTTGGGATTAATTACAGTGTAGAAGCATATCCTCTATTGGTTGGTTTCACTGATTCTGATTGGGCTGGTGACCCTGATGATCGGAAGTGTACTACAGGTTATGTGTCCACTCTTCGTTCGGGACCTATTACATGGGCTTGCAAGAAACAAAGTGCCATTTCTCTTTCTTCAGCAGAAGCAAAGTATTGTGGTGCCACAGAAGCTAGTAAGGAAGCCCTGTGGCTTTGTCAAATCCTGTTAGAGTTTGGCTTTCAACAGCAACATCCGACTTCACTTTGGTGTGGTAATCAGAGATCCATTCAACTATGCAAAGATCCAGTCCAACTTCAGCATAGCAAACACATTGAACTGGACATGCACTTCATCATAAAGCTCATTCACAACCCTATTCTCGAAGTAAAATATTGTTCAACAGATGATCAAGTTGCAGACATCTTTACAAAGGCTCTCACAAAGGTGAAGTTTACTAAACTTTGATTTATGGTTGGAGTTTAGGAAGTTGTCATTAAGGGGGGATAGGCTGTAATGCCTCCTTCCTTCTCCTATTGTGTCATATTTGTACATCCTTCAATCCTATCCCAAGTTGTTCTAAGGGTGGATGTTAGGATATTTCGACACAAAGGAAATAGTTAAGTATAACTTGGTCTAGTGTAGAGTTAGGTAAAGTGTGTTTCTTTAATATGTACTTTTGTAACTTACAATTTGATGGTCACAATATGTAGTGATCTGACGATTCATTCTCTCCTCGGTATTACCGACACTTGATCCATGGCTTAACACCCGATTGGTCCATGATCTCTATTTAAAGAGCATGGAGGGTCATTTGTAGGGTAACCGTTCATGACAGAAGCTTATGTAAATTTTCATTCTTTTATTAATAAATTGCCTGAAGTGGCCGCGTTGGCTCAGGTCGTGGATTGTTTTCCTCTTTGAGTGTTTTAACCACGTCAACAATACTGGTGTATTGATCTGTGATTTGTTTGTGAGCGGTGTTCTTTGGTTTTCTGTCTGAGGAACTTACCCTGTAAATTCCTACACCTCGGTATTATAGGCCTTTTAAGATTCTTGAGAGGATTGGACCAGTAGCCTACCAACTTGCACTACCTCTGACCATGAAAGTCCATGATGTTTTCCATGTTCCATTACTTAAGAAGTATGTGAAAGATGTTTATCATGTGATTAACTAGTATGTATTGTAGTTTGAACTAGAAGGAGAATTCCAATTGGAACCTCAGTGAATTGTGTAGCGAAATATGCTCATGCTTTGAAATCGAGCCATCAAGCAAGTTAAAGTGCATTGGAAGAACTTTGGGCCTGATGAAGTGACATGGGAGATGGCTGATCAGATTTGGGCTATGTATCCTACTTTACTCGTTCGTATTTTGGTATATGTTTGATGTTGTGTTTGGTTATGTCTATACATGAATATGTTGTGAATATTGGATCAAGCTATGTTATAAATCTCCAATAAGCAATATGGTGTTCATGACATGTTGGTTATGTTTTAGCAGATGAATCTAATGTAAATGTTGTATCAAGTTGTGTTATCAATCTCCATTGGTAGTATGTGTTTGCTAGTTTGTAAGTGTCATTGAAAACTAGGGATAGTGTTCCCCCAAGAGGGAGGGTTCTATAACAACCTTGGTTAAAAATCCATGTAATAAAGTTAATAAAGGAAAACAAAGACCAAGGTCATGGGACACGTATTCCAAGCTTAATGTTGCGAAAAAACATAGTGATGGGGGTCACTTGTGATTAATAAATGTCTATGGAAATTGGCCAAAGGAAATGGAAAATGTAAAGAGGCATTAATTGGTATTTTATTTATGAAATAATGGAAAATAGGAGAAAAGGAAGGCGAGAGGTCACAAAATTGCATGTGAGGAAAATAAAATGAAAAATAGAGGAAAATGAAGAAAATAGAGGCCTCAATGATAAAAAGGCTTTTGAGGATTAGTTCACAACGTTTTGTTAGTTTTATCTTTGATCTCTATTCTATTCTCTCTCTCATATTCTTGCACACACACAAAGTTTTCTTGGATCACTCTTTTGAGGATTTTGGCATACTTTTGGATTTGGAGAAAGAAGGCAAAGGAAAGGTAAGAAAGTGCAAGGGGACAATGGGATCAACAACTACAATGGGTTTGGTTTGCAGGTATCCAGTTGCATGTATGATTTACTTGTTATTTTTGGCATGCATGGTATATGCATGTGGTTATTTGGTTATGATTTGTCATTGGCATGGAGGATTGTTGAGATTGATAGTGGTTTTTTCCAACCTTGCCATTTCCTAGATAGCCATGGTGTTGTGGTTTGTTACTTTTTTTTTTTCTGATTGGTGCTCATGTTCCTTATGGTTGTGGGTTGAGTTATTAGTTACTGGAAGGCTTGGTTGGATATGTTCGGTGTGTGTTATATCCTTTCCACAAATAGTCACACAAGGGGTAGGGGGGCTCACAGGGAAGGCGATAACCCCTGTTGTTCATTGCATCAGGCACAACAAGGGGGTCACAGGGGTGGAATAGCCCCCCCTCCGTCGTGGGTTTTAAGGCAGCGAAAGCCCCCCTTGCATGGGTTCTGGGGTAGCACCCAAAGAAATTTTTTTTGGACCCTATATTAGATGGGCAGACCTACATATGGCTTTGTGCATGGGTTTTGCACATGGTATTTTGTAGATCTGATCAAGGGAACTAGGGTTATGTTCTAATCCAGGGCTAAGGGAAAATATCTGTGTATTTGTTTTATATTCTCGTCATTGTTTATTTTCTTTTCTTTAGAATTCGCCTGCCGGTAATTTGTATACAGGGTTAAAACCTACATTTGGTATCAAAATTGTTTCGGCTTCAAGGGGACACCTTTGCTATTGAGGGGTTTTCCTTGGGCCTGTGGTATACCTTGTTCAGTGGGAGATCTATGGGATCGATTCTTGTGGTAAAAGAAGATGGTGAGTAGTGGAAAGATAAAGATCAAGAAATTTAATGGTCAGAGTTTTGAGTTGTGGAAGCTAAATATGGAGGATTTGCTGGTGGATAAAGATCAATGGATCACAATAGATCAGTGTATTAAGCCAACGACAATGTCAACAGAAGACTAGGTGAAGTTGCATCAGAAGGCAAAGAGCATAATACAATTGTGTATCTCAAATTCAATATTGTTGAATGTATCAGGGGAAGCTACAACGAAGGATTTATGGGTCAAGGGCTTTGTACCAATCTAAGTCTCTAGTGAACAAATTGTTTTAGTGGAAAAAGATGTATAACGTGAGGATGAAGGAGGGAGACTCTATGAAGGAGCATCTGAATGCCTTTAATATAGTGGTAAGCTAGTTGTTATCTATTGATATAAAAATTTCAGATGAAGATAAGTGCATCAGTTTCTTGTGTTCTCTATCAAATTCGTGTGATATTCTGGTTGTTGTTATAGGTAGCAATACAAATACCTTGAAGTTTGATGAAATAGTCTCATCCTTGTTGTCAGAGGAGATGAGGCAGAAAATTATGGAAAGTCGGAGTGAATATGCCTTGTCTCTATGAGGACAGTCCAAGAACAAAAAAAATAATAATTCCTTGAGTGGGAGATCTAAATCTTGAGTGAGATCTAAATCTCTAGGAAAACCTGTAAAGGTATGTTGGAAATGCAGGAAGGAAGGGAACTACAAAAGGGACTGTAGATCTAAAGCTCCTAAGAATGGAAAGGGATCTTATGATGCTCCTTCTATAGAGGCGAAAACCACCTAAGATGAACGTGGGGATGTGTAATTGGCTTCTTCTTCAAGTACACATGTAGATCATGAGGCATGGTTGATTGACTCAGGTGCATCCTTTCACTTGACTCCCCATAGGGAATGGTTCTGGGAGTATGAGAAATATGATGGTGTTGATGTATTCTTAGGGGATTATAGGATGGAAAAAATCATTGGACGTAGAAAATTCAAGCTAAAGTTGCAAGGTGGAAGGATTAGAACACTTCTTGGTGTTCTGCATATTCTTGCATTGGCTAGAAAAATGGATGATGTAGGTGTAAAAATGGTGTTCGAGAAAGATACCTTTAAGATGGTTCGGGAAGCACTGATATTGATGCAAGGAGTTTGGATTGGAACTCTATACAATATTATGGGTAACATTGTTATTGATGGGTGTAACAATTTTGTGGTTCTTTAAAGTCAAGCAGCAAATCTAGTGGTCTCTGGAGAAAAGATAATGCTATGGCATTAAAGGCTTGGGTATATTGGAGAGAAGGGCCTTAGAATACTACATGGTAATGGTATGGTAGAAGGTATGTCTAAGTTCTCTCTGGATTTTGATTCTGTGAACATTGTGTATATGGGAAAAAGATTCAGGTGAGTTTCCCCTCTAGTGCTAAGAGGGTGAAAGGGATATTAGAGCTTGTGCACAGTAATGTGTTTGGACCCGTGTCAGTTCCATAACTGGGTAAGTCTATGTACTATGTATCATTTATATATGATTTTTCAAGGAATACATGGACATATTTTCTCAGGAATAAATCTAAAGTCTTTGACAGGTTTGAAGAATTTAAGGCTCTAGTGGAAAACCAAATAGAGAAAAAGATAAAGGTGTTGAGGACAAATAATGGTGGAGAGTTCTGAAAGAAGGAATTTGAAAAGTTCTGTAAGAAGTGTGGTATAGCATGGAAGAAGAATACTCCATACGCATGTCATAAAAACATATTTGCAGAAGGAATGAACAAGACATTGATGGAAAAGGCTAGAAGCATGCTCAGTGGTGCCGGGTTAGGACAAGAATTCTGGGCAAAGGTGGTGGAGACTACATGTTACTTGGTTAATAAATCACCTTCATCACCATTGGAAGATAAGACTCCACATGAGGTATGGAATGGTAAGAAACCCTCTCTTTTGCATCTGAGGCTATTTGGATGTGATGCATATATACATGTTCCAAAGGAGAAAAGAACCAAGTTGGATAGTAAATCTGAAGGTGCATCTTTATTGGGTATAAGGATGGTTTAAAAAGTTATAATCTTTGGAACACAGAAGCAAGGAAGGTTGTGCACAACTAAGATGTGGTGTTTAGAAATGTGAAATATGTTATTAAACATGAAGTCCTACCAAAGTAACCTGAGAAGATAGAGTTTGAGCTAAAGTAGGAAGAATCAAAATCTACAATAGAACATGAATCAAAAAACAAAGAGCCACAAACTCTAGTTGTGAGAAGATCAGTTTGAGAAAGAAGGAATCCATAAAGGTATAGTCCATCTACTTTCTATTCAAATTTTTCTTTATCTATTACTGATGATGATCCCAGAAATGTTAGGGAGGCAATAGATTTTGTTAGGGTCCAACCCTAACCCCTTTATTTATGTAATAAACCCAATAGGGTTGAGTCATAGTCATAGATATTTAAAGTGTCAATAAAGCCCGTATTAATAATTGTAAATAGTTGACCTGCATTTACGAAAGGGACCACGGTTAGTTGCAAATGGGCCATAATTAACAAATAAAGCGGTTAACCCATGTTATGGAAAGGACCACTATTCGTTAGGTTGTTGAAGGTCATTTAGCTATAAATAGTCGTAGTTAGAAGGGAAATATCTTTGAGTCTTATTTTTTAATCGAGCCCTGCTCTGCTGGAGGTTCCCCCTTGAAGAGGCAAGAGAAGATTGCTTTTATCTTTGAATAATAAAATGCTTGCTATTTTTCTCATTTTATTCTGTGTTATGGGTTGTATTTCTTTGCATATTTGGTATTATGGAATTTCTCACAGGTCAAGAGCATAACAAGTGGTATCTAAGCACTTTCTAGGGCCATGGTACCTTTTTTTTTGCATACCTTTTTTAGGCTAGAGACGTGTTCCGACATCTTTAAATAATGCGATCTGTTGTTGAGCGCATAAACCTACATATTTGGGGAGGCATGCATGCAAGAAATACAAGAGGTTGTCATGCTTGTTGGACTCCCTTGTAACCCCTATGGGTACCCCCTAGAGTAGTAGCACATTAGACAGAACTGCACACGAACTACACTTCCACGTACCTTCTGGGTATATCAGAAGCCCCTTAGGCTCACCTTAAACCTCACCTTAGATAAGCCATCGGCCATCTTTCTACTACAGTACATTGAGAACAATAGTTGGGGAGATTACTCGCGCGTACGATAGGGTAGTCAGGTGGTATGACTAAGGGTACGGTTGATCCTCCTTAGTTAGTGCCCTGAAATATTGGGCTGAGTACTATTGTTGGAACCTTATGTATAGTATGATTTGTAGCACTTGACACTCCTTTGTGACCATAGTTCCCTCGGCTCTATGAATATCGCTTGTTATCTTATCTGCTAGATCAGATCCACCAGTTGGGGTTTCACCGCCATAGTAAAATTCAGATCTAGCAGTTTGGGTTTTGTTGTCGCCACACCAATCATATCCACCAGTTGGGGTTTTACCTCCACAGTAAAATTCAGATCTAGCAGTTGGGGTCTGTCACCGCCACACCAATAAGATCCACTAGTTGAGGTTCTTCCGCTGTAGTACAACTCACATTCAGCAGTTTGGGTTTCACAAGAAGATTTGACGCTCTGCGCAATGCAGCTTGTTGCTGCTATAGTCTGGGTCCAATTTTTGCAGGACATTAGGCAGGATCAAGTTTTATGGAATTTGGCCACTGCAGTATTGATCTACAAGGAGTAAAACTCCGTTCGGAGTAAAAGAGACTTAGCCCATAAGATTCAGGATGACGAGCTGATGGCAGTGGTACCATTCACTAGTCAGCCTCAGTTTTTGGGCAGTCCCAAATTTTTTCGGAGTGGCTTCAAGTGACCAAGATCTGTGTATGATAGAAACCAAAGCTCAAGTCATGGCCAATGAGAAGATAAAGCACCTTGAATCAAGGTTGGATTCGTTCAAGGAACAACTGGAAGAATTTTCAAAATCGCTTCAAATAGTCACCAAGAGCATGATGAGGTATCATCAGGAGGCGCATAGTATTGATGAACACCTCAAAGGAGAATCTAGCCATCATATTCACTTCCATGGAAATCACCAACATTCCCACCCTCGGCCACCCAAGCTGGACATGTATAAATTTGATGGCTCTAATCCAAAAGTCTGGGTGGCACAAATGGAACAATATTTCACCCTGAATTATATCCACAATGATTAAACTAAACTACATATGGGAGCCCTTTACTTAGACCAAGAAAGATGGAAATGGTGGTAGTGGCATTCGAAATGTTATCCCAAGAACATAACATGGTAGGTGTTCTTAAAATCCCTTTGTGACCGCTTTGACCGAGAATCAAATTTTTTCGGCCATCTCACTAAGGTCTGATATTAATAACAAGTAAAAGACTACATTGCAGCCTTTGAGACATTGACCTTCAGAACGGAAGGTCTAGGAGATGAATTCTACTTAGAGTGTTTCATCAATGGTCTCAAAGAAGCCATCCAAGCACATGTCTAGATGCACCACCCACCTATATGGATAGATGCTTGTAAAAAGGCTGGCGAGGTAGAAATTTCCTTAGCTTCCCAGTCTACTCGTCCAAATTTCATAGCCATGGGGCGTTCCACCCAGGAGCAGGGCCCTACCCAAATACTTAAGGTTCAAAAGGCATCTCCAGTAGAAATGGCTGAAAGAAGACAATAAGGATTGTGCTCCTACTATGATGACAAATACTCCCCAGGGCATAAATGCAAGGAGCCAAAATTCTTTCAAATTGATGTTATAGATCATAACTCATCGAAGGAAGCCCCACCCCTTAGGGAGCCAGAGGACGAAGTTTATGAAACCCAACAAGACAATGATCTTAAAGCTATACTAGATGAATTGGTTGTCTCGCTACATGCTTTGGCGGGCATTTATATGCTCCAAACTCTCAAAATCAGAGGCTTTCGTAAACATTGCCCTATAGTAGAATTGATTGATAGTGGAAGCACTCATAACTTTATCCATAAGCGAGTCGTTAGATCTGTTCATTATTTTGTAAGCGTAGTCTCTAATTTCCAGGTCCTTATTACTGATGGGGGGACAATGAAATGTGAAGGCCACTGTGAAAATATTAAACTTTAGATGGGAGACTACAACCTAAAGACCCACATGTTTGCGATTAACATGGGTGGTTGTGACATTGTCTTGGGTGTTGAATGGCTTCGCACACTCAATCCAATAAAAATGGATTTCTAGGAGTTATACATGAGCTTTAAGCATAATGACCACATTCATACACTCCATGGACTCTAGGCAAGTGCTCCTTCTATCATTAGCTCGCATCAAATGGAAAAGTTGTTGAAAATGGGCCTTCATGGAGTCATGACCCAGTTTAATGCCGTCAAGGCCATAGAATCTACTACTCTTCATATTCATCCTGAGATGCAATAGGTCTTAAACGACCACCAGCAGGTCTTTGAAAAACCTAAAGAGCATCCATCCTCTAGAGGGGAACATGATCATGGCATCACTTTGGTCCTAGGGGCCCAACCGCCAAATGTGCACCCAGATCAATATCCTTTCGCCCAAAATAATGAAATTGAAAAACTCATCAAGGAACTCCTTGAAGCAGGTGTTATTCATCCTAGAATCAGTCCTTATTCATCACCATTGGTCATCGTGCTAGAGAAAGATGGGGAATGGTGCATGTGTCCGAACTTTTGGGCCCTCAACAAGATCACTGTCAAAGAAAAATTCCCTATTCCAGTTGTTGATGATCTCCTTGATGAACCACATGGGGATCAGTTCTTTAGCAAGCTAGAAAATTGGCTCTGGTTATCACCAAATATGCATGAAAGAAGTAGACATTCCCAAGACTGCTTTCCAAACTCATGAAGGCCATTATGAATTCTTGGTCGTGCCATTTGGTCTCAGTAATGCTCCATCTGCTTTTCAAAGCCTCATGAATCACCTGCTAAAACCATATCTCCGAAAAATTGTCCTCATTTTATTTGATGACATTCTCATCTACAACCTCACATGGGAAAAAAATCTTCATCATGTAGACCTGATCTTGTAACTACTCCGAAATCACACATTATTTGTCAAATTTTCCAAGTTCTCTTTTGGTGTGGAAGAGGTCGAGTATTTGGGACACATTGTGGGTCATGAAGGTGTCAGGGTTGATCCCAGAAAGATACAGGCAATGCAATATTGGCACCAACCAAAGACCTTGAAGAGTTTGAGGGGATTCTTGGGTCCCACCGGCTACTATCGCAAATTTGTCCACAATAATGGTCACATTGCTGGAGCCATCACTAACCTTCTCAAGAAATCTTCATTCCTCTGGACTGATGCAACAAAACAAGTGTTTGTGTCTCTCAAACAGGCCATGTCTTCCACTCCAGTATTGGCACCGCTCGACTTCACTAAATATTTTGTGATTGAATGTGATGCTTCAGGTACAAGTATTGGTGCAGTATTAATGCAGGAAGGTCGACCCTTGGCTTTCACCAGCCAAAAACAGAGTGGAAAACATCTGGGACAATATACCTATGAGAAAGAGATGATGGCCATCTTACATGCAGTAGATACCTGGAGACCATACTTATTGGGGCAGCATTTCCAAATCTACATAGACCATCAAAGCCTCAAATATTTTTTGGATCAATGTATATCCTCACCACAACAAAATAAATGGTTGGCCAAAATGTTGGGATATGATTATGAGATAATTTACAAGAAAGGGCATGACAATGTAGTAGCAGATGCTTTAACGCGCTAATTTGAGGATGAAAGCACCTTGCTATCAATCTCTCTTCCCATACCAGATTGGATTGAAGAAGCCCGAAAGGAATGGTTTTCACACCCCTCTCTCTCCCATATCATTAATAACTTGAGATTAGATCATAATTCCACAGTTGGCTACTCTTGGAAGGATGAGATTCCTCAATAAAAGGATCGCGTAGTTATATCGTCGACATCGTCCCTGAAAACTTGCATTTTGGCAGAGTTGTACTCATCTCCCACTACCGGGCATGTACGCTTTCAAAAGACTTATGCTCACACTCGTCGTTCTTTCTTTTGGACAGGCATGAAAACTGACATTATTACTTTTGTAGCTGAATGTGATGTGCATCAATGCCACAAAGGAGAAATAATGAAGTTACCAGGAACCTTACAACCATTTCCAATCCCTGCCTCCATCCGGATAGATGTTTCTATGGATTTCATTATTGGTCTCCCAAAGTCGAGTGAAAATTTAGTCATCATGGTGGTTGTGGATAGACTTTCTCAATATGCTCATTTTTGTGATCTACCCCACCCATTTACCCCCACTTTGGTGGCTCAAGCTTTAATGGACCAAATATTCAAACTACATGGCATGCCAATATCCATTGTGTCTGACCGTGAACCGACTTTCACCAGCAACTTTTGCCGAGAACTTTTCAAGCTACAAGGCACCGAACTCCAACTAAGTACTTCCTATCGTCCCCAAACTGATGGTCAAACTGAAGTAGTCAAGAAATGTTTGGAGACATACCTACGGTGCTTCACTTCAGAAAAGCAGCATTAATGGGTACAATGGCTACCTTTAGTTGAATGGTGGTATAATACTAACTATCATGAAGCCACCAAGATGACTCCCTATGAAGCAGTGTATTGCCAACTCCCACCCTCATCTATTTCTTATATTCGTGTATGCTCTAAGGTGCAAGCAGTTGATCAACTCCTACAGAACCGTACCACCATGATAGCTAGTCTCAAAGATAATCTCCATCAAGCTCAGAGTCGAATGAAGAAATAGGGAGACCAACATCATTCAGAGTGCACCTTTCAAGAAGGGGATCAGGTATTCCTAAGTATGCAACCATATAAGCAAACATCACTCAAAGAAAAGGGCTTCTAGAAATTAGCTCCAAAATTCTACGGACCTTGTCAAATACTTTAGTGCATTGGAGCAGTAGCCTATAACCTGGCCTTGCCACCAACTTCAAAAATCCATCCATTCTTCCATGTATCATGCCTCAATAAAGTGGTGGGGAACAATTACAGAATTCAAACAGTTTACCCAAATTGGATGAGGAAGGTTCACTCTGGGTCCAACCTGAACAGGTCCTTAATACTCATGAAATACATCTGCTCAGCTACATGATCAAGGAAGTCCTTGTCAAGTGGAAAGACACCTATCCAAAATATGCGACCTGGGAACCAACCACTATTCTTCAGTAGTTTCCACAACTTCAACCTTGAGGAAAAGGCTGCTTTTGATGGCGGAGGACATGTTAGGGTCCAACACTAACCCATTTATTTATGTAATAAACCCAATATGGTTGAGTCATAGTCATAGTTAGTTAATGAGTCAATAAATCCCATATTAATAATTGTAAGTGGCTGACACACATTTAAGAAAGGGACCACAATTAGTTGCAAGTGGGCCATAATTAATAAAAAAAGTGGTTAACCCATGTTATGCAAAAGACCACTAGTCCTTAGGTTATTGAAGGTCATTTAGCTATAAATAGTCATAGTTAGAAGGGAAATATCATCGAGTCTTGTTTTAATCAAGCCCTACTCTGCTGGAGGTTGCTCCCTCGAAGAGGCAAGTGAACATTGCTTTTATATCTGAATAATAAAATATTTGTTGTTTTTCTCATTTTAGTCTGTGTTATGGGTTGTATTTCTTTACATATTTGGTATTCTGGAATTTCTCGCAAGTCAAGAGCATAATAGATTCGGAGGATGGAAAACTATGGAAAGAGGCCATGGTTGATGAAATGGTTTGTTTGGACAAAAATGAGCCTTGGGATCTGGTGGAGTTGTCGGCTGGAAGGAAGCCCATTGGAAGAAAATGGGTGTTTAAGAAGAAGATGATTGAAGAAGGAGAGGTGGAGAAATACAAAGTTTGGTTGGTAGCAAAAGGTTATTCCCAGGTGTCAGGAATTGATTTTGGTGATATGTTTTCTCTTGTTGCCAAGGTAGCTTCCATTAGTTTACTTTCATCTGTTGCTGCTGCTTTTGATTTTGAGGTAGAACATATGGATGTGAAGACAACATTTTTTCATGCGATCTAGAAGAAGAGATCTACGTGAAGCAACCTAAAGGCTTCGCATTGAAGGGAAAGAAAGAGTTGGTATGCGGGTTAAAAAAGTCTTTGTATGGGGTAAAATAGTCACCAAGGTTGTTGTATCAGAAATTTGATACATATATATGGGGACTTGGCTTCATCAGAAGAAAATCGAATCATCGTGTGTGTTTTAAATTAATTGGTGACTGTGTTATTTAACTGGTCTTGTATGTGGATGATATGTTGTTGATTGGAAATGACAAAGAAATTATCCAAGATTTGAAGACCCAATTGTCCTCCAAATTCGACAAGAAGGATCTTGGTGTTGGAAACTATATTTTGGGCATGGAAATTAAATGAGATCGAGAAAAAGAGGAAGCTATGGTTAAACCAGAGGAAGTATGTCAAGACAATACTGCAAATATCTAATATGCGATTGTTCATGATGTTGGACCTACCAACATGTCAAGGGATCTCCTCAGTAAGAAGTCCCAACTAGACCTCAGATTGTTTGGTGTAGGAGTCCTAGCAGTGAGTCATATGGTATCGTCTTGATCGGGGTTGCGCACAGAGGCAAGTAATATGTCCATGCTTTTAGCAAGGGTGTGACATGTGCAACAAGCCAAGGAAGGTCCGTGAATGGTTCTAACACACGGAAGGTAGAATGAGTGCACCCCTTGGAAACCTGTGTAAACACACGGCTGAAAGAGAACACATGAGCAAAGAAACATCACAAACTAGAAGGTAGGTGAAACAACAATCCAAAGTGATGGTTAAACCAAGAGCACATTTCTATAAGATTCATACGTACATATACAAAAAGAGTCTATACATACATGCACAATCAAATAGATACATATATCATCAGAGTAAACAAGTTAACTGAAATACAATAACAACATATGCATGAAAGGTGTTGACTCTATTATATTAAGAAGTGAAAGTTCCAATCATACATTACAACCATGACCAACCACTAGTCCCGATAACGAAACATTACAACCATTGCCACCTGCTCCTCCAAAGAGATGTACTAGCTCTGCACTGTGGAGAAGCCAAGGTTCATTACAATACTCTCCAATATTTCTCTAAGATACTCTTATCGGAAGCTTGGATCACTAAAAGCCTATATAGTAAATTATGAGGTACTATATATAGCAAATGGTGGGGTGACCCTTGACATTCCCCTTTGTGACTATTCACCTACCCTCATGACTCATCAACTACTTTATGACTATTACATTCAGCTATCGACACTTGAAATTCCACTTTACAAGATGTTACATACAATCTGCACATGTACCCATGTGAGACAAAATAGGCTTGAGCAAGCATGCAAGATATCACTAGGACTCAAACAACTCTGGGAAGACCCACTCTTTGACATCCTCATGACGGCTGATGGTGGAAAACTGATGCCAAGCTTGGTAGTCCACAATGGTGTGTGTGTACTCTGTGTTGACATCTTCCTGAAAATGAACTCTTGCCTTTTTTGCATCCGGGTACACTGATTTGGCTCCTATATCCAACTCATTTAATAACATGCGCATCATTTTCTTGAGTGCTGCCAGACCAACAACATACTGATGCATAGTGTCTGCACTGATAGCCAAGTTTGGACTTGTCCCTTTGTATTTGCCTTGGTGAGTGTCCTAATAGATGGGATCACATGTGCGTGCACAACAACATCGATGCTTTTGAGCACGCATACATGGGAAGCTTGGAAACTAGTGATGAGCTGCAAGAGTTCTTCATAGTTCTGGATCTGATTCCAGATGCATGCCTTCAACTCAACCACTCTGGGCTTCATCTTGGGAAAGTGTAACGGGGCTCCCTTGTATCTCATTGTCCATGTTCACATGCGGTCGACAGTAGTATGCAAGTTGGACAAGATACATGTTCTCCTAGCACATTGCTGCTGCCAACCGTTGAGATGGACAACTTCCTTATGAATGGTACCAAATCTAGAATAAAATGCCTACATGACTGTATCAAGGGATGATACTTCATCTAGTATCGACTTCTTCAACTATGCTCGAGTGGATGCTGTAACTAATTCTCCTGCCTTCTTGGTCATTTGTAACTCCTTATCCATTCACTCGTTCTCTGCTATCAAGAAGTGAACACTTGAGCTAGTGGCTTCAACATATGGTTTGGTAGCATCGGCCAATGTTGTTGGATACTTGCAAACATCTGATACCATCACTTGTTCCTCAAACTACGCAAGAGATGTGTGGACATCTAGAGTAGACACTCTATGAGATTGCACAACTCTATGTTGTGACTCGTCGAATGATATGTTGTGCATCTGTTCTTCCAGATTGTCTCCAAGGATCTTAGTATCTCCTTGGTTGCTTAAGACTCGGTTTGCGTCCGAATCTGGTGAACCCATTGGGTCAACCTCTTGGTGGTAAGGCATGAGGTCGATGTCTTGATCTAACTCTGGCTACTCCATCTCCATATCCATCTGCTCAAGTACTCATTCAATCTGTTGTCATTCTATATTTTTGAGGTTGAGGGAGTAAACACATAGGACAACGTCGAAACTACTTTGGAAGCTGGGATCTAGCCCTTCCAGCTTCAAAGAGGGATCTCTCTTTAAAATTTAACTTTGTTTTATGTGAATTTTAGGCTAGTTATGACTGCACTGATTGTTTTGTTTGAATGGCTTGGTTGATTTACGTGTTATAATTCCATTGGGCTATGGAGTCTAAAGATTTAACTAGATTTGGCAACAAATTTTAGAGGAGTTTCACAGGGCAAGCTAGGTTGTACTATTTAGATATTTTCAAAAATTTAAATGGATTGTGAAATAGTAGAAATGTAAGACTTAGTAGAAATTAAGAATTCCTTAATTTAACTTCAGCAGAAAACATGAAAATTAGTAACAACCAAAATAGGGTGCTCTATGTAACATGTCCTATTCATCACAATTTCTATTAAATAATTGAGATTTCTGGAAATTACAGAGAAAGGGAAAAAAATGTTTAAACAAATAAACTAAAGAAACACATCACCATTCGGTACACCATATGAATCCTGTGAAAAGGTCCCTGTATTATTGATGCTCCAACACTTTGAAAATTTACAATTTTGCAAAAGAAATTATATTCAGAAATCAACCTATAATACTTCGAATAATGAAGTATTTATACAAAATAATTACAAAAATGTTTTCAAATCATACTATGTATTATTAGCCTAATTAAAAACAATATGATTTATCTTTGGAAGAAAAATAGGCCACGTAGATAGATGGATGGAAAGGTGGCTCTATTTTGGTGGATTTGGTTGCTAAGTCGACCTGAAAATGTGTTGAGTTGATGTGCTAACTATCGTGCTGGTTGATGTGTTTCCTGTTGTCTTACTGCACCCGAATTACTCTTCAGTATTGTAAATCACAAAGCTCTTCCCATTTCTTTTCATCGAGTATGGTCAATTTAATCACCCTCAGGTAAATTTCATCTACCTCTGTGTATTTGGAAAAAGTTGGTTTAACACTAAAAACATGTTTTACCTCATTCTGTATGTAGAAATAATTTAACATTGTTTCTAAAAATTCTTTTGTTGTCATACTTCTCTTTATCCCACTGAACTTGATAATACTTCTAGCTATTTCCTTCGTTTCCAGGACATAGTCTTCCTGAGTGATCAATTTATCATTTATTACATAAATGTTGGGCATCCCTTTCTAGATCAATGCTTCAATTCTGTTGCAGAACCTATTTACTCCCAACTCCAATGTTTCACATCTTTCTTCCAACTGATCAATAAGGTTCCTCTTAGTCAAGGCTTTCTTGACTTCCAAAATAGTGGCAGTTCTGTCACTAATTCCTAATTCTTCAAGTTCATGTTTGGACATAGAGTTGAAGAATCTTATATTGTTGGAGGCATATGTGGGCATTTCTCCAAGCTTCTCCCTTTGCTCAACGATGGTTTATGTAGCTTTTTCTATCAATTTGTTTTGCTCAAAGATGATTTGGATAGATGGCCAAATCTCATTCATAGAGTCTAGAATACTCATCTAAAAGGTTTCCTTGGCTTGGGCCAAGGTCTGACCAATTGAGGTATATCTTTGATTTCTGCATTTCAGTAATACTAGAAGCTTCAGCCTTGGATTTCTATATTTCTAATACTTTGAGATGATCCTACAAAGTCTTCATCTCTGATTGGATTGACATGTTCTCGAGTGTCTTGGTCACCCGTTCAACACTTGCAGTATGAGCGGAAGAAGTAGATGCAGTGGTTGTTCCTATTACTGGAAGCTTAGAAATCGGTATGGAATCCAGGGTTACAATGGCCATCTTCTAACTTTGTACTTTCTCCTTTATCATATTTTCCATTTCTGCCTCCATCTGTCTAATTTGTATGTTCTTCTCTATAATCAGATTCATCTTGTCAACCTTTTTTGCCTCATTTTCTTCAATGTATTTGGTCAATGGGTCCTCTATGGTTGGCATCTTGAGCTATTTTCTCAATGCTGCAATGTCCAAATTCTTCTTCTGGATAATCTCCTCTGCAGCATTGACATCTTTGTGATCATATCCTATCTTTACGACCAAGTCCTCCAAAGACTTGATCCTATTATCCTTGGTTAAGGAGGATGCCTTCTCCATTTTCAAATGAGATTGAACATTAGCAAATGAAACCTGCAACTTGGAGAATGACATAGAACTGTTAGTCAATGTAGAAGATATCATCTCACCAGTCTACTTGTCCATCTCCATTTGATCAATGGGATGAATGTCTTTGGTGTTGAACTCAAATGTAGTGCTCTTGTAATCTGCTATTGTTTTTGGTTGTGCAATTTGGTCTTCAATAAAATCCATTTTCATCTTCCCATGCTCTGTGTCAAACCCTGATAACAATCTTATCTGTGAGCTAGAGGTCTTCTTCCAAAATTGATTATAGGTACTATTTTTAAGAATCTCATTCTTAATATTAATCTCTCTGTACCTATAAAAAATTGTCTTTTCCTTCTCTCCTTGGACATTCTAGGATTCTAGCTCTGTTTCCTTGTGACCTTGTGATGATGAAGGTCCAATAGGAGATGTTACAAATTTGCTGGTTGTAGGTGGTGATTCTATAATTACGATGACATCCTTCTCTTCTCTCTCTTTTTTCACACCTATCCTAGGAGTCTATTTCGTCCTCTTCCTGTAACTAATCCTAAACTCTTTAGCTTCACTTCCAGTGTTTGATAATGATCCCTCCTCCCTTTGCCTTTTACTTGATTTTTCTTTAGGAGTCAGAGTCTACAAACTAGAAGTAGAAAAAGAGTTGTTCTTTAGCTTCCTGCAAGATGATTTCTATCCATTCCAACCGATTTGCATATTTTTCTATTTCAGGCCTTGAAGTATGGATGTAGGAAGTACTTTTATCTTCCACTCTAAGCTTTGAAATAATGCCACAATGGTCATAAGACCATGTAAAACTCAGGCTGAACTCAATTTCTTTAAGCATCTTATCTGCTTCTTCGCCTACTGTCCTAGTATTACATACAAATGGGCCCACCTACGTCTTTATTCAAAACTGTGATTTCTTCTTAGCCACTACAAAATGAATATCATCAGAATTTAACATCTGTCTGATGTATTCCAGGGAAAAAATCTTCACAAGGAGGTATTTGGGGAGTTTAAATGGTACCAACTCGCAACCATAAACCCTGATTTATGTGTAATTTTGGTATAAATGCCAATCTCCAGTTTTAGGCTGATTTGTTAGATGCAAAATTCATTTGATATCTTCACTAATTATAGGTTGTATGGAACTATCAAGGATGTTCATTACCGGGTTAACAAAATCCTCAATAAATTGCTTATAAGAGAACTCTTGTTGTTCTTTCGTGACCAATTATGTCCAAAATATCACTGGCTACTGGTTTCTTGCATCATCAAGCTTCTGCATTACAAAATTGAACTTATCTTCTTGAAAATAAAGGAACATGTAGGTTAGAATAGAGGTGTAATTAAACACCTGCTCTGTGGGAAATTTTAGAAACTGTTCATGAATGTTGTCAACCAAGAATTGACTGAAATTGAACACAATGGATGGCTTACTATCTGTGGAAAATATGGAGAGGAAACCTAAAATGGGCTCATCTACCGACTGATCAGAATAATAACCCAAAATATAGGAAATTATGGATATGATTTGTTTGGATTGATAAGGGAAGATGTAGGAAGGATATGGGGTATTCATTTTAGGTAATTGGGCATTCTCAGGCAAGAAGATCTCGAAACTTTTGGCTATAGTGGCAAAATCCATCTTTTTATAAAGCTGGGTGAGGGATTTTAACAAGAAAGGAGTATTATTTTCAACAAAGGGAGCTATCATTATTTGGTCTATGGACTGGGCAGTAATGGTAAAGAGAATGTCATCGAATGGGGCCATGAGAGCTCTTTGGGAAGGGACATAATAGGCTTGAGATTTTTTGGTAAATTCAGGGGCTTGAAATGTTAGAGGGAAGATGTAATCGGGAAGGTTGGATTCCCAAAGCCCAATTCATCAATTTTATCTACATGCTTGTCTTCCAACCAACAATATAACTCTAAAAAGTCATCGTCGCAGTGCATTTCATTAATCCAATAATCCATACCAGCTGAAGGGATGTGATCTAAATCTGCGGAGTGAGGGATCAAGGGATTTACAACCTTCCATTGAGTTTTGCTCTTGGGAGGCATGACTGTATTAATGAAAGATATGAGATATTGATAGAAGACCCTACTGGGAAACTATTTGGGTAACAAATTGTCAGGTGAAGGGAATAACATAATGTCAATTTGGATCTGGTCCTTGTCCGAGGAACAACTTTGAGAATGGTCGTTGTGCAAAGACTGTCAATTGCATAGAATAAGCTAGTAAAATGAGGAAAGTGAGAGGATGAGTAGTAAAAGGAGTGAAAGCGATGGTTCCTGAAATATTTTAAAAGGCAGAGCATGGTGAAATCTATTACACATGGTGCGGGACCATTAAGTTTAAAGGGTTACCCAGGAATTATGAATTTAATGCCAAACAATTATTTTGCCGGGAGTGCATTTAAGTGGTTAACAACTAGGCAATGTGGTGGGAGGTGAATGGTAGAGGCATCGTAGGGGGGACACGGTAAAGCAGGTGAGGGGACTATGGTTTTGGAGGGGGTAAAGAGTGGTAAGTAGTTTTGGCTGCGGGGAGTGGGAAATCAGGAGAAGATTCCACATAGGGGATGGGGCCTAGTGGAGAAACGACCTTTTCGAACCCCCGTGGATGGTAAAGGAAGGATGGAGGGGTGGAGCCAAAGAAAGATGTAGGTCATGGATCATGAGAGGGAATGAATCTCGATGCTTCTGACTATGATGTTCTTTAACCGTATAAGACAAAACACATTTGTCCATTTGCACCTTTATGTTTTTCCTTTTTGACTTGGGATAAAATTTTTAGCAATAAAACATATGAAAGCACTTTATCGCATCGCTCCTTTTCCTTTTTACCATATCATTAAAACTTAGGATAAAATGGCATAGGCATATATTCATCAAAACCATCTAATTTACCTACCCATAACTAAACTAACATTTTATTTTTCATAAAGGGTGCACTTAGACTAGCAAACCCACATTATTTTCTTTTATACATAATGAAAAACTATCTAAATCCTATCACTTATTTCTCCTATTGATTTAGATTAAATGGTTAAATCAATGTCATTTTCTACCTAACTACTGATTTACCCAAATTATACTGCTAAGCAAATATTTATTCTCTAACCTAACTTATTGAAATTTAAACACGTTTAACCATGATTACACTGTATGATTAAACAAATAGCTAGTGATTGTGGCATTTTGAACAATCTGCACACAATCTTTATTTAACAATGATGAAGAAAACTATCTATCAGTAGTGGCATTTATACTTGCAACAATTTTAGTATTATTCCTTTTTTTTTGTTTTTGTTTTGATGGGGTTCCGTTTTCATTCTTTTTCAATATTTTTGTTTTTTCTCCTTTTCTTATTTATACCCTCTTTTCATTTTTTTATTATTCTATTTTTCTTTCATTTGAAAAACATTGGTAGATTGATAATTATTTACAATATGAGATTCCTGAGATACAATACTAAATTACCTTGAGATCCTATAAATTATAGGACCTTAACAATGGCTCTAGCTGGGGATCGTACTCCCCCTATGGGGTGCCAAGAACATTTAATGAGTAGCCTTGAGTGTTCTATTTCAACAATATCCACATCTAATTTCCTTTGTTGTAGTACTTATGGTAACATATCAATGGAAGCTTAGGGCCTTCTCTGCAAGCTTCAACTTTTGTTAATAGGTCACCCAATCAAAATAATAAAGACAATGGTATTTACAATGATTAATTTTAGAAAAAATTCTATTCCCAGACAAATAGTGCCTCAACATTCTGCGATTCACAGGTCCACCAAGCATCTATGTCCCATCTAGATGGTTGAGAAAAAATGCATTGTGTTCTCTGAAAGTATAAATGACATAAGGTCTTGTCTATAGATTGTCGAATTTTCCATGCTTTCCTTTGTCCTCCCTTCTGGAATCCCACTTTAAAACTCTATCACCCAGAGTGAAAACATTTGCTTTAGTTCTTCTATCAAAAACCTTTTTGATATTCTCCTCGATGACGAGAGCCTTATTATAGACTTCTTCCCTAGATTCCTCCAACTCGATTGTTTGATCAATTCCCTTTTAAATGTCATTTGGCTCAACCTGGAATTCCTGAATTATCTTCATGATTGGAACTCCCAAACAGGATGGAAAAACATCATCCATTCCATAAACAAATTGGTATGGTGACGTGGAAATTGATTTCTTTGTTCTGAGCCTATCAGCCCAAAGTGAATTTATCAACTTATTGTGCCATGACTTTTTGTTCTCTTATAACAACTTCTTTAATAATGTTTATGAGACTCTTATTTGAAGATTCAGCCAACCCATTACCCTATGGGTAATAAGAAGTTGAATGTCCCAAAGTTATATGGTATTTGTTTCATAAATCTATAATTTTCTTAGATCTAAAAGCTGCAGAATTGTCTGTAATGAGCTTGTTTGGACAACCAAACCTAGGCATGATGTTGGCTTCTAAGAATTTGATGATAACAACATTCATGGCTAGTTTGGAAGGTGTGGCCATAATCCATTTGGTGAAGTAGTCAGTAGTGGTGAGTTATGTTGGGTAGAGGATTGTGGATGGATTTCTCCAATGAAATCCAACCCCCATTGTTGGAAAGGACTTTCAACATATATGGGTTTCAAAGGTAGAGGCAATAAATTTCTCTTTCCCTCAAATATTTGGCATTTATGGAAAGAGGTTACCTTCTTATGAACATCTGGGAAAAGGGAAGTAAAAACTAGCTCTAAGAATCTTATTAGCAGTGGTTTTATAGTATAGATGGCCATCGTAGTCACCTTCATAGAATTCCTTCATTGTTTTCTCTACATCATCTTTCAATAGACACTTTAGTAGAATAGCACCAACATATTTCCAATATAAAACATTATATATGATGCAAAATTTTACTTCATTTAACTTTAGAAACCTAGCCTTTGTCTTAGCTAGACCAGGAGAAGCATTTAAATTGAATAAAACAAAAATGAGGTCTACATACCAGGGTGAGGTGATAAAAGCCTCATCTAATTGTGGATTCGCCTATTCCTCATGATCATCTAATGTAGCTACAAAGTTGATATCCAAAGCATTACAGTTAGACTCAACCATAAATTTGGCTAATCATTGTCCTTTGATAAGCTTGATTGGATTTATTTCCATGTCATACTCAAGAATTATGGAAATCAATTTGCCTCTTTTTGTATCTGGTCCATTTTGTGTTAAAATATCCTTAAATACAACGTTTGGTACATAAGCAATTATGTGAGAATGGAGGATATACACTCTGAAATCTTTAATTTATTTTATCAATGCAAAGGCCTGTTTTTCCATTATATTATATTTGAGTGTAACATCCCTTAAAGCCTTGCTAAATAAAGCAATGGGATGTTCAAATCCCTCATCATTTTTCTGTAAAAGGACAACTGCAACAGTGCGTTTAGAAGAAAATGAAAAGATTATAAAATCCTTAGTAAAATCTAGACTGATTAGGACTGGTGCTTTTGTCAAATCTTGCTTGAATTGATCAAATGATTGCCTAGCTTCAATGTTCCATTTGATTTCTAAATCTCTTTTCAGCATATTTGTTATGTTTCTGAGAAGTTCTGCAAGGTTAGGGATAAATATTCTTCGGAATTTTATTCTACCAATAAACGATTGAAGTTCCTTAATGTTTCTTGGATGATTCATTTTTAGAATAGCTTCAATCCTTTTGGGATCAATTTTAATACCTTCATTAGAGATGACATGACCAAGAAGTTTTTTCTCTTCAAGACCAAATAATGTTTTCTTAGGATTTAGTGAAATCCCAAACCGTCTGCATTTCTCAAATACTCTTCTTAGATGTAACAAATGTTATGGATCAGTTTTAAAATAAATAGTGATGTCATCTAGCTAGATCACTATAAACCTACCAATTTTATTAGCAAAATAAATATCCATTACTCTTTGAAATGTGGCTCCAAAATTCATTAACCCAAAGGTCATCTTGACATACATGAAGGCACCCCATGGAGTAGTAAAGTTTGCTTTATCTTGATCATCGGGGTGTACTAAAAACTGATTATAACTAGAGAAACCATCTAGAAAAGAAATCTTAGAAGAACCAACTACCTTCTGTAGAATATGATCCATTTTTGGTAAAGGATAGTTGTCCTTTTAGGATACTTTATTGAGGTTCCTAAAATCTATGCACAATCTGATTTCACCTGTTTTCTTCCTAGTGGCACAATATTGGAAACCCATTTAGAGTACCTAAGAGTAACTATGATTTTAGAGTCATACATTCTCTTAATTTCCTTCTCAATTAAAGGCATCATAACTGGATTTATTCTTCGAAGTTTTTGTTTAAATGGTTTCTAATCCTCTTTAATTGGAATTTCGTGTTGTATAATCTCTGTATCATATGTTTTACGATATTCATAGCTCCAAGCAAAAACATCACTGAACTCCTTGAATAAAGCTATGAATTTTTGTTTTTCAGTCGCTGGGAGTGATTTAGACAATTTTATGAATTTGGGGACTTTTTCACGGCCTATGTTACGGCCTCCTACTGCCACTCCCGTGGGATCAATCTTAGGCTTCTTAGCCACATCTTGAAGTCAAATAATTCTTCTAATGGAGGTAGACCTCTAGGTAGAACATTATCCTTTAGCTGAAGTGTTTCAAATTCTTCTTTTTCTGGGTCTATCTCAAGCAATTCTAATTTATTTACAACTTTATCTATGGTTGTATTTACATATGGGTTTTCTAATTTCCTTTCTAGATCAGAATGTACAACTTCCTGATTTTCTAATTCATATTCCAAATTTATACTATCAGATTGAAATTCATCTTTAGATTGCAGAAAACTTTCAATTTGTTTATTACTACCAAACACCTACCAATACTTCATATTATTTGCTACAACTGGTCAATGTTTCGCTTCCACTGCATATTCATGGTTGGGTGAGGCATTTTATAGGAGTTGGCTAAAAAATCCAGACTATTTGGAATGATAGTTTTCTAGGAATCGCAGAAAAGTAATATTCAAGAAAAATCTCTAGAAAATCAAGCACGCCATTTCTGTATGCTCTCATCATGGGGTGTTTAGCTGAATACTCTCTTTTAATTTTATTTATAATTAATGTAGCATCCCCTTGAATGGAGATTCTCTTGGCACCTAATTTTTTCAATAATTGCAATCCTAATATAAGGGCTTCATACTCTACTATGTTATTGATACATTGGAAATTTAGCTTGTATGAATGACCCTCTGCATGATTGTTTACTCTGTTTACCACCCATACTCCTACTCCAAAACCATATTTGCTACAAGAGCCTTCAAATCTCATGTTCCAAAGAGGTTCATGAAGAGTGTTTTGTTCTATTGTTTGTGTTTGGTTTGGATCTGTTATAGAAATTTCAGTTTCAGCATTGATCACCTATGTGTTGATGTCTCCATCATTATAAATAATGAAAGAGTCCAAATATGTGTGAACCAAGTAAAGTGGATAGTTGTGAGGCTTCTCTTAACTACTCACCATGAAATTCATCAAAGTTTCCCTATATAATCTTCTTTGTTGCCTAAAACCTGGTATGGTAGCAAAGGCCATATCCATCTATAGGGTACCTTGTAATTTTTCTCCCCATGAGCATGAAAACAGCATGCCATACTTAGGGGGAATATCTGCAACCACTATGTCCATTACTATACTTTTGGCAAGGGTTTGAGCTAAAGTAACACATAGGTCTTTGATCAGACCTAGGCATGTTACTTTGCTAGAATCAAAAGAATACAAGTCTTTATAAGGTTTAGTAATGTCAAGTCATAATTTCTCCATAACATCTTTAGGCATTAAATTGTGGGAGGCACCTAAAGCCAACATAGCATTATGGAGAATCTTGTCATGAATATTTAGGCTTGCATAGAATGGAGGAACTCCTCCTTCCTGTGGTTTGCCCTCAACTTCCGGTCCAAATAAGAGTTCAAGCTGGTCATCATTTAGACTTACAGAATCTATGTTTTCCCCTATGTTTAGGGTTTTCATCACTTGGGGTATGTACGTGTTTTTGTTCATTATCTATGTTAGAGGAATATGAATTTTTAGTTTTGCTAGTTCATTCTCAATGCTGAACAATGTTTGAATCTTAACTTGGCTAGGAAGTTTAGATTGATCTATAATTTATTTTGTCATAGCCTCTTTTCACTGACTTGTGGTTGGGGTATATTTTTAAGTAGTTTTAGAAACACTATCAATTGTCTTTTTGATAGGAATGCCCATTTTCTTCTTACCAGGATTATCAACAGTTGTCTTAGGAAGAATTTCTATGGTTTTCCTAGGGGTCAATTTCAGAGGATCTTTTAGCTGGATTATCTGAGTTTTTGCTGTTGAGATGTTTTGGATTCTTTTTGCTCCTAAGGTTATACTGCCTATGGACCTCCATAATTGCACTTCCAAAACCTTGTTTATATTCATCTAATTCTTCAGAGTCTAGTTCAGTTTGAGCTAGGAGAAAAAGTTATTTCTCCTCTTGAATGAGAAAAATTGTTTCATCATCATTTATTCCCATCAAATTTATTTGATTATCATCCAAATATTCAATAATATTAACCTCATCATCAGTGTATTTTTCCTAAAAAGGAGGTCGAAGCTGCTGGTTTGGATCCTTTTGTTCTCATTGTTTGATTTGGGGAACATTCCTTCTAAAGTTTTCGTTTCTATTTTGAGGAGAATTTTGGTTCTCTCTCACTTGAGTTTGGTTATTAATGTTTAATCTTTGCATCATCTTTTCGACTACCCTAACTAGGTTATCAATTTTATGATCAGAGGCAGAAGTGGAAGGCTCTTTTTCAATGGTAACCCTGCGTTTAGATTTTTAGTTTGGCCTTCTTGGCTAAGATGTTATTCTCAACTTTTATAGCATTAGCTTGCATTTCTTCCAAAGTTTCTGAGTCTCTCTAAGTTGATATTCCATGTCTACATCAAAACCATTAGGAAAATAAATTAAAGCTAGGCCAGGGGAGGGCTTGATGTCTGTAGGAATGGCATTGTAAATAGTATTAAACCGTTCACAATATTGTTCCACACTTTCATTTGGCTTTCTTTTCAGTCTTTTGTATTCTTTTAGGAGTTGAAGTGGATATTTCTTGATTTCTCATCTAGCTAAGAAAGTTTGATGGAATGCATCAAGGTTAGCTATACTTCATGTAGGTAAACTCCTAAACCATTTTTTGACATCCCCTTCTAAACTTTGAGCAAAAAAATCTCATTTTTACATCAGCTTCATCTACTTCTTGAAGGTCAAACACATCATTCATTCTATCCACATGCTACTCAGCAGTATGAGAACTAGTGTTATCAAAGGTCATAATTTTAGATTGATAATCTCAAGGCATAGCATTTAGCTGGCCTGGTAACACCAAAGGTACATACCTACCTACCAAAGGTGGTCTAAAAGATTCACTAGAAGATGGTCTTGTGGTAGGTGTAGTTGTAATAACTAGAGGGATAGTAGGAATCACAGTCTGAGATATCACGGGTGAAGAGGTAGAGACTATGGAATGAGTGGGACTAGGGGGTTGTAGATTAACAGACTCAAAAGATTGGTTAGAGAAAGAAGCTGATGGAACAACTAAAGATAAAAATTCCACAGACTGTTGGATATAAGCTTCATCAATAGCTTGGTTTAAAACCGAAACTAGTTCCTCTAATTTATCAAATTGATATAGGGATTCAAGATAAAGATCTATTTGAAAAGGATGGGTTTGGGGTATATATGGTTGCAATATGGCTTTGTCAATGACAGTCTGATCTACAAAAGTCTCAAATTTTGATTTAAACAAACTATGTTGGAAAGGCAAATCAAACTCTATATTTTGAATAGTTTCAAATTTCTCTGGAAGAGAGTTATACCTTAACAAAGGACTATTATCAAGAAGATAATTAAACCTAGACAAAGGAATATTACTACCTTGACTCTCTATAAAACTTTTCTTTCTCACCAATTTCTCTGGATTATCTACAAATTCAGCAGGGTTGGGATCAGGGTGAGCTCTAGTGAAAATTATTTTGGGAGCCAGGTCTATTGAAATTCATCACATAACTAATAAAATAAAAATAAAAAACACACTCAAATATATACAAGATAACAACCTCAGATCATGTATTTCATAATGATATATAAGCTTTGATTTATAGAAATACTAATTAAATACTAGGGAATAATGATTTTTCAATCTAAAGAGTTTTTATTTCCCAAGTATGGTCACCATTGTTGTCGTTCTATATGTTTGAGGTTGAGGGAGTAAACACATAGGAAAACATCAAAACCATTTTGGAAGTTGGGATCTAGCCCTTCCGGCTTCAGAGCGATTAGTCTGTAAAATTTAGCTCTGTTTTATGTGAATTTTAGGTTAGTGATCACTGTATTGATTATTTTGTTTGAATGGTTTGGTTGAATTAAATGTTATAATTCCATTGGGCTATGGAGTCTAAAGATTTAACTTGATTTGGCATCAAATTTTAGAGGAGTTTCACAAGGCAAGCTAGGTTTTACTATTTGGATCCTTTCAGAAATTTAAATGGATTGTGAAATAGTAGAAATGTAAGACTCAGTAGAAATTAAGGAGAAATTATGAATTCCTTAATTTGACTTCAGCATAAAACATGAAAATTACTAACAGCCAGAATAGGGTGCTCTATGTAAAATGTCCTATTCATCATAGTTTTTGTTAAATAATTGAGATTTCTAGAAATTACAGAGAAAGGGAAAACAATCTTTAAACAAATAAACTGAAGAAACACATCACCATTTGCTATAGCACATGAATCTTGTGAAAAGGTCCTTGTATTATTGATGCTCCAGCACTTTGAAAAATTACAATTTTGCAGAAGAAATTATATTCAGAAATCAACCTGTAATACTTCAAACAATGAAGTATTTATACAAAATAATTACAAGAACGTTTTTTTTTTTCTCAATCTGTCTACTCCTATTATTGATACAAAAATATTACAGCAAGGCCATGGCCTTGAAATTTCTGCCCTGAATTTGGCATGTTACAAAAAGATCATGATTCCATTACAGTGTGAACCTTCAGCAGTATTTTGACTACACCTTCAACATGACACAGTGCTGTACAAAAACTAAGACGACACATTGACAGACATGACATAGTGCTGACCATAAATGACACATTGACAGACAGAGACCTGAGACAAGCAATAACTGCAAGAAACAAAACAGAGTCAAGCGCCTACTTTAGAAACTGCAGGGGCGAAAACCCTGGCTGGATCATTCATCCTCAGAGGTGTAAGGCTCCTCGACGACCCTGCACCCGAATTGAAGAGAGTCCTCCGAGTCAGAATGAGGACCCACCGAGCCTGTAGGTTCACCACGTGCTGGCGCACTTAGACTAGCAGGGACAGCCGGATTCATCAGCGAAGCACCTCCCATGACCTGGCGCTGATTGTCCACTGGATTCACCATCCTCTGTTGTGCGAGTTCTTCAGGATGGGCTGCTCCCGTTCCCCTATTATCTTCACATTTTTCTATGGTGACAAAGACTATGCAAGTGGAGTTGGCAAGAGAACACGGGATGCGATAACTCACAGTGGTATGAGCAACATGCTCACAGTCAACCCTCCCAATTCTCCCACGACCCCTGCCACTTCCGCTTCTGGTGGCCGGGGGACTGCTCCGCCCAAGTTCCAACGTGTTCGAGGATCGCTGAGAGGCCGTGTGGCCACGGGGGCCACCATGTCTGCTCCCCATCCTGGGCCGTTCGCGCAGAATTGCAATGTTCAGAGAATTGTCGAGAGAGTGAATGCGCAGAGAAGAGTATCCTGAGCGAGGCGACAACAGAACATCAATTGAACCATAAGATCTTGGTACCTGAAAGGGACTGACGAGCCTAAGTTCGCTTGCAGAGAAGCTCAGAGAGACATACAACGCTGCAATCCACGAAGCTGCAAAGGAATGCAACAAAGTCGCGTGAGAAATTCACTTATGGAGCGCCATAGCACAGTTAACCAGGCAATGGATGGAAGAAGTAAATGCCTCCATTAATAGGCTTGTGCGAGACCAGCTCGCCTGACTTGCCTCATAACTCGTGGCGTGTTGGGGCTGACACCTGCCCACGTGAAACGCCATCGGCATATCCTCCGATCTGTCAAACACCCGCATCCGGGATAATTACATGAACATTGTCGAAACCGACAGTGTATTATTAGCCTAATTAAAAACAATATGATTTATCTCTAGCAGAAAAATGGGCCACGTAGACAGATGGATGGAAAGGTGGCTCTATTTTGGTGGATTCGGTTGCTGAGGTTACTTGAAACTGTGTTGCGTTGATGTGCTAACTATCATGCTTGCTGATGTGTTGGTTGCTATCTTACTGCACCTGAATTACTCTTCAGTCCAGTAAATCACAAAGCTCTTCCCATCTCTTTTCATTAGGTATGGTCAATTTAATCACCCTCCGGTAAATTTCGTCTACCTCTGTGTATTTGGAAAAAGTTTGTTTCACTCTAAAAACATGTTTTACCTCATTTTGTATGTAGAAATAATTTGAAATGGTTTCTAAAAATGCTTTTGCTTTCATACTACCCTTTATCCCACTAAATTTGATACTACTTCTGGCCATTTCCTTCATTTTCAATACATAATCTTCCTGAGCGATCAATTTATCGTTTATTAAATAAATGTTAGGAAGCCCTTTCTGGATCAATGCTTCAATTCTATTGTAGAACTTGTTTACTCCCAGCTCCAAAGTTTCACATCTTTCTTCTAACTAATCAATAAAGCTCCTCTTAGTCAAGTCTTTCTTGACTTCCAAAATAGTCGCAATTCTGTCACTGATACCTAATTCTTCAAGTTCATATTTGGACATAGAGTTCAGGAATATGATAATGTTGGAGGCTTTTATGGGCATTTCTCCAAGCTTCTCCCTTCCCTAAACAATGGTTTCTGTAGACTTTTCTATCAATTCATTTTGCTCAAAGGTGATTTGGATAAATGGCCAAATATCATTCATTGAGTCTAGAATACTCATCCAAATGGTTTCCTCGGCTTGGGCCAAGGTGTGAGCAATTGAGGTATCCTTTCTACCTTCTGCAACTTCTCAACAATATCTGTGATTTCTACATTTTAGTAATACGAGAAGATTCAGCCTTGGATTTCTATACTTCTAAAGCTTTGAGTTGATCCTACAAGGTCTTGATCTCCTTTGATTGGATTGACATGTTCTCTAGTGTCTTGGTACTTGTTCAACACTTGCAATATGAGTGGAAGAAGTAGCTATAGTGGTTGTTCCTATTGCTGGATGCTGAGAAATGGGTATGACATCCAGCGGGACAACGACCATCTTCTGACTTTTTTCTTGTTGGAAATAACACTGAGAGGGGGGGGTGAATTAGTATTATCAAACTCTTATCAATTTATACAGATATTTTGAGATCTAACAATTGAAACTTTCCTATACCTTCCAAACTTATAATTTAATCTATTCTTCAGATGTTTGTCATTAATCTGTATCCATAGAATAATGAGCAGGAACACAAAATAGACAGTCACACCAAGGATACAAGATGTAAGGTGGAAACCCAATGTGGGTGAAAACCACCTGCTACAATATTTCTCTATCTTCTTTCAATTAGAAACTTCTTCTTACAATGATTTTGTATTGGTGCAGTATTTTGCCAGTACGTAGGCTGCAACTCGCAGAGAGCTACAACCCTCTCTCATTTTCCAGCTTCTTCTGGAAGGGAGCTACAACCCCCTTAGCTCTTGTACTAGC
>APFE031759999.1:0-29252 GCA_000404065.3 Pinus taeda | reverse complement strand
TTGGACTTGATGGCAACAACAACCAATCACTCTCCCCCTTTGACATCAAGGGCAAAGAGGCGGACTACCATACTCCTCTTGAGTACCTGCTGAAAACTCTGAATGAGCTCCCCCTTTGTATATGCTCTGTGCTAAAATGCTTTCTACAAAAAGATGTTCTACAAGAAAGAACATGATTATAAGTAACCTTCCTATCATCAAGACTCATACATACATCCATCCTCATCCAAGAGGGAATACACAAGATAGACAAGAATCATTCATCCCAGGCATAGTGGGGAAACCAAAATAGGTCGTTACATGACCTTAATGTGAAAAGAAGTATATGACATAGACATGAGAACAACTATCAGCAGAAACAACCTTCAGACCAGCTCACATTGATCTACTCCACCAGAAAACTCTTGAGAAATCAAACCAAGGACTTCTAAGATAATGCCAACAATGCATCATTAGAAGAATATATGCTCCCCCTGAACCTGTGCCAGATGATCTCTGATAGATCCATTTGACCCACATAGACCGGCAAATGTACATGTATCCACCTGCGTACAAAAAACAAGATTCAACAGCAGGATGATGCATCAACAACCCCCAGCTTCTGTCTGAAGTATTCAAAAGTCTCCCTGGGCAGTGGTTTGGTGAAAATGTCAGCAACTTGTTCCTTAGAAGGAACATACTCCAATTTGACCTTTTGTTCCAACACTTGTTCCCGAAGAAAGTGATACTTGATCCGTATGTGCTTGGTCTTTGAATGCATGACAGGATTTTTTGAAATGCTGATTGCACTTGTATTATCACATAAGATGGGGATAGGTGGTGTACAAATGATTTGAAAACCCTGCAAGTTCTGCATCATCCAAAGGAGTTGAGTGCAGCAAGATGCAGCTTCCACATATTCCGCTTCAGCTGTAGATAAGGCAATCGAACTTTGTTTCTTGCTGAACCAGGATACTAATCTGGAACCCATAAAGAATGCTCCACCACTAGTGCTTTTTCTGTCATCCATGCTTCCAGCCCAATCTGCATCTGTATAAGCATGAAGAGTGATATCTGTATCTCTAGGATACCATAGACCATAGTTTTGAGTTCCTTGAAGATACTTGAAAATTCTCTTTACTGCCTGAAGATGAGTTTCCTTTGGATTTGCCTGAAATCTTCCAACTATTCCCACTACATGCATGATGTCTAGTCAGGTTCCTGTTAGATAGAGAAGACTACCAATCATAGATCTATAGGTTGGTTGATGCACTGCTGCCAAGTCATCATTTGCGTTGAGGCTGCATCCTGTCACCATCGGGGTACATACAGGTTTCAAATCATCCATCCCATATTTCTTCAAGATTTGCTTGAGGTACTTGGTTTTAGATAAAAAGATACTGCCTTCATTTTGTTGGATTTGTAAACCAAGAAAATATGTCAGCTCTACAAATCAAGGACATTTTGAATTCTTTCTGCATCACCAAGGCAAAATTTTGACTCATGGTTTCTTCATTGCTGCCAAATATGATATCATCAACATACACAACAAGTATTAGCAATTTGTCATTTTCAATTTTTATATAAAGATTGCTATCTACCAATCCTTTTGAAAAACCTTGTTGATGAAGGTATTTGTCCAGACGATAGTACCAAGCCCTTGGAGCCTGTTTAAGACAATATAGAGCCTTCTTATGTCTGCATACAAGTTTTGGATCATTTCCAAGAATGAATTCATCTGGTTGCTCAATGTACACTTCTTCTTCTAAGTCTCCATTCAGAAAGGCAGATTTCACAACCATTTGAAATACTTTGAATTTCTGAAAGCTAGAGATAGCAATGAACATTCTGATGGCCTCAAGTCTAGCAACGGGATCAAAAGTTTCTTCAAAGTCTATTCCTTCTTGTTGAGCATACCCTTTACAAACAAGTTTGGCCTTATTTCTAACAACTTCCCCATTTTCATTCAACTTGTTTTTGAATATCCATTTTGTCCCTATGACATTCTTATCTTTTGGTCTAGGAACCAAGTCCCAAGTGTTGTTCTTTTCAATCTGTTCAAGTTCATCATCCATTGCCTTGACTGAGCATTCATCTTTTCATGCCTCTTTTACATTTTGTGGCTCAGTGGAGGAGAGCAATGCCAAATAGCTTTAAGCTTCTGCTATTGCTCTTCTTGTTTGATACCAGCCTCTTTCTGCCCCAAAATCTGAGATTCTGGATGATTCTTCTAAACGTACCTGGATGGAGTCTTTTCTTCTATCCTTATCTGTTCTTCTGGTGCCTCATTGGTCTCTTCTTCTTCATCATGAATTTGATTTGATGTAGATGGATAGTCCTCTTCATCTTTGAAATCTTCAGATCTTACCTGCCTAGGAGTGTTTTCATCTTCATCAACCACTACATCAACACTTTCAACAATTTTTCCAAGCCTTTTATTGTAACACTTGTATGCTTTGCTGTGGGGAGAGTAACTGAGAAGAATGCCTTCATCTGCTCTGGGTTCAAACTTGCGAAGATTTTCATCAGTATTTTTGATGTAACATTTACTCCCAAAAATTTTGAAATATTTTACCAAAGGAGTCTCACCATACCAGAGCTCATGAGGGGTTTGAGTGCTGTTCACCCGGACGTTTGTTTTGTTGAGAATAACAACTGCAGCAAATGCAGCTTCACGCCAGAAAGTTGCGGGAGTTCTAGACTCATCAAGCATAGCACGAGCCATTTGTTGAACCGTTCTGTTCAACAAAATGATCGAAATATTACCTCAGTTCCTTGATCGCACATCTGACTGACACTCAATAGATTATGCTTTAAGCCATCAACATACATAACATTTCCAGCTTTGACATTTTCTTTGAACAGAACAAAACCTTTACCTTTTATGAGCGCAGGGGTGTCATTTCCAAATGAGACCTTCTTCTCCTTTTCTAAGGCACTATACAACTGAAGTTTTTCCTTATCACCCATCATATGTTTTGAACATCCACTGTCGATGTACCATTGATTTTCCTGCCCTTCCACATATAAGGCTATACCACATCTTTCTGGTTGCAGTTCTTTCATTCTCCATGTTTTGGCACTTGAGGCTTGTTCCTTCTGAGTTGTTTGCCAAAACCTACTCCTACATTCACAATCTTCATGACCGAAGTTGTTACAAACAGAACATTCAATTTCGTTTTCAAGAGCAGAAAACTTATTGTAGGTTCTTTTCATGATCCCAGTCATACTTCTTTGTTTTTGAGCTTCTCTATTCATGATTGTCTTATAGGCAACACATTGAGCTACTTTGTGACCAAAGTTATGTCAAGAGAAGCATTGGCCATTGAAGAAACTCCTGCGATTATCAAATCTACCAACCAAACAATTGTAGTTTTTACTGTCATCCATTCTTGAGGTAGATTGAGAAGATTTTACCTATGGCTGATTGTAGCTTCTGTTCATCCTTAAGGTGGATTGCCCCCGATTTACATGGTAGTCTTTGTTAATTCTTGAGGTAAATTGTCCCCGATTTACCTGGTGATCTCCATTGGGCCTTTTCTCACTCCTCCTTGTTGCATCAAGATAACTTTTGGAGGTGGAAGGTTTCTGTGCTTGAGATGTTTCTTCATTATATCCCAGACCTGTCTTGATTAGGGGAGAATGCTGCACATTGATAATCTCATCTAGAGTTTCAGATCCTTTAACAAATCTAAGGTTAAGAGCTTTTGTTTTCTCAATCTCTTTTCTAAGTCCCAAAATTTCACATTCTAACTTTTCATGATGTTTTTCCCTTTCAGCCAGTTGAAATTGCAGAGTATTAATAATCATATTTTTCTCTTCTAAACAAATTTTGAGTTTAGAAATCTCTTCATAAAGAACTTCTTCATCTATAGCATCCATGAAATCATCATCTTCAAAAGCCATTAAAAGTCTATAATTATTACCTCGTTCATCTTCATCACTATTTGAGAGTCCATCACTGTCTTCATGAGTGTAGTAGCTTTTCTTACTTACATTCTGTTTCTTGTTCCATCTAACATGTTCCTTACCTTTGTCAAGCTTGTCTTTCTGAGGACACTTGGCAGCATAGTGACCGACTCTTCCATAGGCAAAGCATTTGAAGCGTAACTTACCTCTGAATCTTCCAGCACCCCGTTGAAGGTTCTTGACAAAATTTGATTCTTCCTCTTCTTCTGACATATGTCCTAACTCATAGTATTCTCCTTTGCCTGAAGCCTTGAATGCAGCTTCTCTCCTGTCTGAAGGTCCTCCTTTCCTCATTTTGTAAGTGGTTAGAATTCCATGTAGCTGTGACATGGTAATTTTCTTTAGATTCTCCTTTTCTTCTATTGCAGAAACTTTTGATTCAAACTTAGGAGACAAAGATCTTAGAACCTTTTCAACCACAACCGCCTCTTTTATTTCTTCACCCAAGTTTTTCATACAATTAACAATCTCATCTATTCGTAGGAAATAGTTAGGCACACTTTCATCATTGTACATTCTGATATTTTCATACTGAATTCTGAGGGTTTGAAGTTTTGCTCGTTTTACCTGTTCATCTCCTTCATAGCTTAGAACGATCTTGTCCCATATTTCTTTTGTGTTTTTATATTGAATAACCTTGATGAATTCTGATTGAGATAGACATCCTAATAGAGTATTGACAGCCTTTGCATTTGTTTCAAACTGCTTCTTCTCAGCCGGATCTGTGGGAGTTACTGATGGAAAAGTGTACCCTGTATCTATGATATCCCAGACTTTTGTACCAAGAGATTGAAGATAGGCAGTAACTCTCACCTTCCAATAGACGAAATTGGTCCCATCAAAAATTGATGGCCTGATCAATGCTTCTCTCTTGTAGTTGCTCATGATGATATATCTTCCTTCAAGCGATCAAGCTTCTTTTGAAGGACCTGCTCTGATACCAATTGTTGGAAATAATACTAAGAGGGGGGGGGGGGTGAATCAGTATTATTAAATCTTTTCCAATAAACACTTTCAGATCTGACTAATGAAACTTGTATATACCTTCCATATTTTAATGTAATTTATTCTTTAGATGTTAACCATTAATCTGTATGTCAGAACCATATAATAATAAACATGAACAAGAAACATAGATAGTCACACCGAAGAATACCAGATATAAGGTGGAAACCCAATGTGGGTGAAAACCACCTACTGCAATATGTCTCTATCTTCTTTCAAAGAAACTTCTTTTTACAATGATTTTGTACTGGTGCAGTCCTTTGCCATTACGCAGGCTGCAACCTGCAGAGAGCTACAACCCTCTCTCCTTTTCCAGCTTCTCCTGGAAGGGAGCTACTACCCCCTTAGCTCTTGTACTAGCTAAGATACTAGTACGTAGGTGCTGACCTACAAAAGGCTACTACCTTCTCTTTCTTCTAGGGACCACGTTTCATGAATTTTCAAATTGGATTCAAAACATCAAGTACATGTGCATCACCCAATCTCTTTTAAACAAATAACTTCTAAGAATGCAGTAACCAGAAAATAATACCAGTAACCAGACACCAATTTAAACCTAGATCTCTGCAGAAACAGATAAAAGACAGCTAAAATATATTTCAGGAAAGGTCTGCAACTTCACTGAAGGAAACCTGCGGATATCTGCACTTCTGCTGTGACGAGTCTGCGCAACTCCGCACCTGCTTCTTCTCTGGTTCTGCGCACCTTCGCACCTCCGCACTGCGCCGTTTCCACTACTGCACACCTCCATATTTAGACAGTTTATCAGTTCTCAACCATACCCCAGACTGTCGTAATCACAGATCCGTTCATGAGTCAAAAGGGATCCAACTCTTCAGTAGATCTGACTTATAATGCTCCGGTTTCTCCTTGATTCAGATTCAACTATGTCTCACCAACCGATTATCAAAAATTCAGATCTTGCTCTTCTTAAGATTTTCAACTCAACTATGTGTTCAGCCAAATGATCTCCTTTCCTTTTTATAGGCTAGGCCTCACTCAAAACCATGGACCAAAACCATTGAAAAACAATACCAATGACCCAATACTTGGGTTCAACGCTTTTGGATGCAATACCATGGACCAAAACCATAGGATCAAAAATTGTCTGACTAATACCATGAACCAACCATAATATTTCCCACGTGCGTGCACTTTTCTCTGCATGAAAGCGCGTGAACTTATCTCTGCATGAAAGTGCATGAACAAAAACTATCTGACTAATACCATGAACCAACCATAAGATTTCCCACGTGCGTGCGCTTTTCTCTGCATGAAAGTGCGTGAACTTTTCTCTGCATGAAAGTGCATGAACAAAAACTGTCTGATTAATACCATGAACAAACCATAAGATTTCCCACGTGCGTGCACTTTTCTCTGGATGAAAGTGCGTGAACGTTTCTCTGTATGAGAGTGCGTGAAATTTAGGTTCGCACCTTTTGTGTGGGAGACCTGTGAACATATCTGCACCTTTTCAACGGTTCTCTTGTGCAACCTGCCGATGACCGCATCTTTTGATCTGTGCACCTGCGGAACCAGAAAATAACCTTGTTGCACTATAATTTATCAACTGAGATGAGTGGGTTGCGATCAAGTACAACATATGTATCATAATGCCAACAGACTAGTCCCTTGATTTCCCCAAATCACATTAATGTACATAAATGGAATCTTGAATATAATATCATTAAAATTGATGTTTCTTCAAGGGATACATGTCATCCTCTATCATCTACATTTCACAACCCTTCCTTTCTTGAACCGCTTTATCAATATGCATCACCAGCTAGTACTTTAGATACTCTTAATTCTCAATTTGTTGGTCTAAATGTTGATCAAGTACAAGATGGTCACATTCCATAGGTAGAGGAGAAGAAAGGTGAAGATACTTTTGATATATCTTCTCTTTTTAAAATTCATTTGTGTCAAGATGATATTCCTTGATTCTTGGTTGATTTAGAATCTAGTGATCTCAGAAATAAATCAAATGAAATCAATGCTCTTAATAAACTTCAAGCACTAGGAAACCACCATCTAGACAACAATGTTTTTGCTAATGTGGTGATGATTTCCTAGCTACATCGACTAATCTTTCGATTTCTCATAAATATTATCTTGTGAGTACTTCTTCAACTCACTATCCCTTGTGTCCTACTATTTATAATGAATTAACTCATGATAAAGACATTCCATGCTCTTTGAATCTACAATTCGATGAGAAAAATCTTGAATTGACACAAGGCAATGAGGTCATACATGTTGAAGAAGAGAGAAATCAAATCATTGAGAATCCATTCCATTCCTTGCAATCTCCTATTTTCCATGAGGATAACTCTTCAAATCAATTTTCTCATGAGATTTCTTCAATTTATACATCTCTAGATTTGCAATTATAAGAATCTTATAACTCGAGTAATTTTTCTATTGAAGTTGAAAAATCTTCTCAAACCAGCAACGTAGATGGCTACCATTTGGATAATAGTTATCTTGTTGAAATAACCGATAGTAGTTGTCCACATGCAATTTGTGATCTATCTCAACCCTCAAAATGTAATTATCTAACATTTGAAAGTTCAGATACTTGTCAAGGAGTCATGGAACTTCAACTCGCATTGATGGTTATGTCAGTTTCTTGCGATCCTGATAAGATCCTTGAACCATGTCAGATATGGATTTTCTCGCATAATATTTTTCCCACATTGTTTCACTAGATATGAGCTCCTCCTTGAAATATTTTCATCATTCTTCTAACTTGCAAGATCCAGTTTCTAATCATACAGAGAGTTATGCTTTTGTTGACTCATCCTCATGAAAATCTCTTGTGTCAAATCTAGGTTTGGAATATATATCTTTCATGGATGCACCAAGCCATGAAGCTAACCATTTTAATTACAATGACAAAGATTATCATCCACTGAAAGCTTCATATATTTAAAATACTTATGTGAATGATCAACTCCTGGGTCTTTCTTGTGAATATTATGATGTTAATCATTTTCATTATGGCACAAGTTATCCTCTTGAGTGTTGGTGAGTACTTGAGTTATTTGGTGAATCAAATTCCCCATCTTGACAAATTAATTTCCGAAGCTGATACAAAGGTTAAATTTGATTCAACGCGTGGTGATCCATTATATCCTGGTTGGTTTCCACTATTTTCTATAATAGCATTCATGTTTAAATCTTTTAATCATATATAGATTAGTGATTTTTGGTATTCAACATGTGAGGAAAATTGTTCTATTGTTCAAATCATTTGTATAACTGTTCAAATCGATCCATTTCTATGTTCGTAAAATGAATAATGTTATGCCTTAACAAACCCATCTGATCATAACATTGGACTTAACACCTTCCTTTCAATTGATCATTTTCTCACTAATGTGTATGATAATAGTTATTCTACATTTGTTGATCCCATCAAGGCCATAAATTCTCAGTCTTCATCATTTCATTTTTCAGATACTTGTCAAGTAGTTCGAGCACTTCAATTGTTGTTGATAGTTATGTCAGGACTTCATGATTTTGGAAAGTGTTCTAAACATGATCAAATTTAATTTCCCTTACAAGATTCTCCCCTTGATTTCGTGCCATTGAATGAAAATTCATTTTCTCAAGGATTTCATGGTTTTCAACAGGATTGTTTTGGATCTCAAGATCAAATCTGTTATGAAACCAGCTCACAAAAAGATAGAAAATATAGATCAATGCCTTATAATTCAGCCTCTTTGAGGGGGAAACCTCCTTTACATTACAAAAATGAACAATTCTTGGATGATACAAATGAAAATACCTCCTTTCTATATATAGGAGTCTAAGGGGTCATAATATAATTAGAGCCAACATAACAATAATAATGTAAGGGCATAATAATAACAATAGTGGGCTTCTATGGGGCACAATAGTAACAATATGGGGACTACATGCGTACAACAATATAATAAGGGGGTTGTACTAATAACAATAAGGGGTTACACTAGTAGTATAGGGGCCTAACAAAATCTATGATTTGTTAGAATAATCTTGCTTAGCAAGCTCTATCACTAATAATTAGTTTCAAAATTTCATGATGTTTGCTATGATAACATGGATGAAGGTACATTCACAAGAATCTATTGAGTTTTGTATCATTGTTGTTCAAAGCGAATAGGTATGATTTCAAGCTCGTTATTTATGGCACAAAGGAAAGTCCTTCAATTTTCTGTGCAAGCTATTCAAGTTGTTATATTTTCTTTTGCACATTATTTGATATGGCTTTTAATTGCTTGTATCTTTCTACTTGTAGGTCAATAACAACTTTGGTGGCTACATTAAAATTTTCATTTCACTAGCTTTGACCTTCTAGTTGGTTAGATTAGGAGTAGGTCTTGTTACCACTCAAACTAGCATGGGTCATAGAAGGGGATCCTATAGAGAAAATACTAGGTCAATGGGAAAAAATGGAGTGATAACCCACTATCATCACATCTAAGGCTTCCTTCTCTTTACAAACTTTCACCGATGGGAGGAGTCCTGATATGAGAGGAATGGATGGATCAATGACAAGATATGAGGTGATTCACAAAGCTTATTACAAGAGGCTCAAATAATTGGCTCAATTGCTTTGAAATCAAGGTGATTGGCTCTCTAAGAAGGCCTATGAAGATACATAGACCTAGGGTTGGAGAATATGACTTAACAAGGGGCTTCATAGGTTTAAGTATCCTTGTGAAGAAATAGATTCTATGTAATCCTTATGGAATTTGAGTTCTAGAGTTGCGGGACGACAAAGAACCCAAGTAGACCCCATACTAGGTCAAGGGTATGGATTTGATCATCCAAGGAGGGGCTTGACCTAATTAGGGAAGGGAATATGATCAAAGGACTGATTTTCTTCTGAGATTTGAATACAATGATCCTGGTGAGGACACTAACTAAAATCATCCTAGTGCAAGAATTGGTGTTATGGCTAAGGCTTATTGTATCTCAGGATTCCACCATCGAACTTGCCTCAAAATTGGAAAACCTCTAGAGAAAACCCCAATGTTGTAGTGGACCAAAAATTGGTGTTTGGATGGCTATAAAGGAATTTGTTGATTCCCTAGGTGATCCTTAGGGTTAGGCCGAGAATTATTAGGAAGAGTGGATAAAATAAAGATAAATTTGACCACCAATAGGATGTGAGGATCAATGCCTTGATTAGGGGGTCTAATAGAGCCAATATACACCTATATCGAGGAATTTTGTGAGCTAAGGAGCCCAAATTCACCTTCCTTGGCATACTCAAGGGAAAAAACTAGGTTATTAGATATTTATACTTCAAATTTGCCAAAGATATAAAGAGTATTTCAAACTATGAGGTGCCTCTAGTAACATTCACCCAATCCCTTGAGAGAAACACATGCATTACATCACTTAGTCAAGGTCCCACAAGAATTTTACATTAAATTTAACCCATACAAGAATAATAATAACAATATATATGCATTTGACAAGTAAGATAACAAGAATAGAATTAAAAGTTCACTTACATGAGAGAGATAGTATATCCATTCATCAAGTTTGCATTATAAAGAAGCTCCAAAGACAATAACAAAAATCCAAACATCATAGTGCATCAAGAAACTCCAAAAAGTTCGCCCCAACAAAAGTGTGAAAATATCTCAAGAGATACTAATCCAATCCAAGTGATGATGAGAGGAATGAGTGAGCCTCTCATAAATTTATATCCTCTATAAAGAGTTTGATTTACCTAATTAGGCCTAATTAAGCCCCAAATAATAAAACAATGTGAAACAATAACATCCCTTGGTGACAAGCCCACCAAAATAGCTCAATAACATAAAAATAAACCTCTCAAGAGGGCAAAAATAATCAACATAATGAGTCGTTGGGCCATTGAGAAGGCCTAATGAAGTCCAAAGTGTGCAATGGTGAGATAATGGAATCCAAACATAGTTGACAATGGTTTTTCCACTTCATATCCAAGCAAGTCATATGTGGTGTCCGCAAGTGGGTGTGGGGACACTATGACATCTTCATGGGTCTCCAAGTGGATCGATAATGCTTGTAAACCATATGTAAGGGATAGTATGATGAAATGATCCCTCCCTTTGTCTCATGCAGTGAGAAACATCCTCATATGGACCATGGGATATCTACTAAGTGTGTGGTACAAGTGTAAATCTAGTAGGGTGTACTGATCTAGTTACATCATCCTCATCCAAAAATGTGGCAAATGACAATCACTGAATGGTGTTGGGGATCCATGAAGTAGTCTCTTCTATGGTGGAAGCCCATGGCTCTCAATACTCACCCTATAAGTGCCAATGTGGCCCTTTGGAGGGCTTGGACCTCATATAGGGAGACTAAACGCCAAATGGAGACCCACCTGCGATTCTACATAAGATCCAATGCATTCCCTTGCCCTCCAATATAACAAATCATTAGAGTAATCAAGTAAAAGATCTTATAAATCATGGAATCAATTAGGCACTTCATGGTGGCATGCCCTTCCATAGTGGAATTTGGTATGTACAGGTGTCTCCAAGCTCAATAAGGGGGTTAACAAAGGACTCTATTAGATGGTTTCAACCTTTAAAGGGGGTGAATTTTCCATTTCACATCCATCAATGGGTAGGTGGAATGCGATATAGTGATGGAACAGAGTGGGGATAAAGGGAAGGTTGTAGTCCACATGTCATGGTACAGGGATAGCTATGATGAGGGAAGCCCACATTTGGGTATATTAATGTAGAAGGGAGAAAATTGTGGTAGATGAGCTACATAAACCTTTGTTTTTCCACCCTTTTTCATATGTATTTTTCCTTTGATTGGTTTTCCTTTATAACTCCTCGGGGCTTCAAGGGATGAGAGCATGAAGTGTAGGATATATTAGTAGATACCCCCTTTTAATGTGGGGCAAATCATTTCCCATGAGGGGTCGGTAAATTCATGGTTTCCTTACTGTGAAGGGGGCTCGTCTTAGGAACTAGGGGGATGGCCATGAATGACGGGTAGAGCTCATGCTTGGCTTTTTCCCATGTGCTAAATATGTGTGTCCTAGCCATATTTTGCATTTTATGGCATAATTTCTTGTTGAGAATAAACAAATATATATTTTCTTTTCTTTTTAGTTACATCAACCTCTAAGGCATCGTTCCAAGCCCAACCCAAAGTGTGGACAAGGTTAGGGGGAGTTTAACCATTTGTGGAACCAGTAGGCACATGTGGACCCAAACGAGAAATATGATGAATGGGGTTCCAATAAGCGGAAATTGGATGTATATGGTGTCAATAAGTGGGACCACATAACCAAAATATGGGTTTCCTATATAGTGCCAACCCTAAAGCTAATAGGAAATAAAGGAGATCCCACAAGACTAGGATACAAGGCAACCCACAAAATAGGACAAAGTATACAAGAGTATAGACCTAGCCCATTCTTTCCACCAAATCCCCCCACCAATCCATGTTCAAAGTGTCCATAAAAAGTAAAAAAAATTACTCGACTACACCAATGAAAATCCATACCTTTAGGGTCGAGAGGCCCACCTTCAAAAATATGATCATAACAAATGGGTGGGAGACCACATGGCTAGCTTAGATGGAAAAAAAATGGCACATTGAGCAATCTGGTGGCTACAAGGGGCTTATCGCTACCGACTGAGGACCATACAAGAGAAAATTTTCTCCTATGGGTGTCACCCACAAAGTGGTGGGTAATAGGTCTGGTTGCAGTTTAGTTTTCCTTTGTATTGCATTAAACTTGCATTTTTCTCTACATCTGGTTTTTTCATTTGCTTCCCATCTTGCATGTTGCTTTTCCTTTTCCTTTATTCTTTTACTTTTTTATTTATTGTTTTGTCATGTATTTTATTTTGGGTTTTGTTCATTAAGACTATGCATGAAAATTGCTCATGTTCGGACTCAAAGAACAATGTGGAAAATTTTTGAAAAGGAAATTTTGATGACGAACAAATCTTGGCTAATTTGTCTTCCACTTATTTATTTGGGCCTACACATCTTTAAATTCAAAGATGTCTGAATGGAAAATATGATTAATTCAAATGGAAAGGCATAAGCAGAACCTTGGTACTTATATCTATTTTAGGAGATTCATTCCTTGGCTTTGTATGCCAAATGAATGGTGTTTTCCTTGCTGATCTAATCGGGTAGGGAAGGGAAAGGATAAAACTAAGAGAGAGCATTTAATTTTAGAGGTATATAATAGTCTCTTAAGGAACAACCTCTATTTCTCTCAATAATTCGGGATTCCTCTTCCATTCTGAAAATATAAACATTGATAAAATTATGATAAGAATGTTGAAGATAAAATAAAGGGTGAAAGAAGACTAAGGCTTCCTTCACAAGGAGGTGAAGGAAGAAACTTCGCTAGGTTATTGAACAAGCTCATTGGCAGCAAAGCAATTCTTGTGTTCCTGTAGTGACTATGTCGGGGTACTGAACATACTTGATGGTAGTGAAGAAACACCGTAGATGGAACTAAAACTATGATCATATTACACTCACAAATATATACTATCCTTCTCCCAGATCAAAAAAATTGAGATGTCGTAAGCCTTGGAATTTTTTTTAGACGAGAAAGGGGATTGGAGAGACTATACTTGTAATTGAGATAAATGGGAAGTTGCGGTGGTCCACATGGTGAATCAATACTTACTGAAAGAATAAGACTTTGTGCTCAAAGCTAGACCTAAACATATAATTTTTAGTTCTTCCAGTGTGTTGTCAAGTGTTGTCGTCGGGATAAACACCCTCCAAAACTTTTCCTACACTCAAATTTTCGAGCCTCCTTGTGATTTTACAATCTATCATTTAAAGTTTTCCATTGTTTCTTCTTGTTCATTTAACATTTCCCAAGTGCTTAAGTCTTCTTCTAATATTATAAAGTGTTGAATTCACTTGCTTAGACATGCTTAGCCTTTGACGCATTCATAAGCACACAACTTCCTAGCAAGCTCAGAAGTCAATGAATATCGGTGAAGATAGGCATTGTGAAATTATTAAGAGTAAGGCTTGCACATTCACTAGGAATAGTTCTTGTGAAGTGTTTGGTTATAATGCTTGCGCAATCTTTGTTGATAGTAATTGTGTAGTACATAAGAATAATGCATTATGCAATCCATGAGGACAGTCAGTGTGTAATTTTAGTTCACAATCTCCCTCATTGTTAGTTGCAATTATATCATCATTCCGATGAGTTTTCTCAACTATCGCTTTTGCGCACCTTTTTCCTTCACAAGTGTTCCTTTCACTTTTACGATTGTCATTTTTGTTTGCTTGCACTTTAACAAGTGTTTTTTTTTCTTTCTCTTCACTTTAGCATGTGTCGCTTTCACTTTTTCTATTATTTGAAAGTGTCATTTTCACTTTTTCTTATTGTCACAAGCGTTGCTTTTAACTATTTATACTTTGGCATGTGTTTCATATTAACACACCACTAGAGGCATCTCTAGTGTATTATTCTACATTATCTAATCATATATATCATTGTAATATGCGCTAGAAACTCTCCCACAACTTCTTACACTTTCTAGTTGCAATTGACACTTGTGTCATAACTTTTATTCTAAGTGTCGCAAAGCTATGTTTCAACTATCCAACTTAGAAATAAGTGTCACTTTGTTGTCGGTTCAATGGATGCATGTTTATTTTTGGGTATTAAATGCTTAATTTTCTTATGGTTGATCTACTGTAGTTGTATGATCATGATCAAACCTTGTTACAAGTTTTGGTTCCATTCTTCACTTCACTAATCCCACACTTAGTCAATTTCTGAATTATTACTCTCTTCACAACTTGACAAACCAACCACCATCATCTTTCATCCCTGAACTGCACACTATGCAATCTCAAGCCCTAGTCAACCATCCTTTTCTCCTAGGACTGCGCAGTACACAAACTCTACCTCCAAGAACTGCACATTACGCAATCATAGTGCTTAGCATCTGCCTCTTGCCCCTAAAAACTACCTAATATTTCTCCCAATCAGCCTTCCACTGTGCACCACATAGTCTCAAACAATAGTTAGGCCTCACTACCTGCTTGACCTATGCAACTATGCAATCACTTGTATTAGTGTTCCCTAAATTGTGCATTACGCAATAACAGTAAGAAAGCCTACCTGATTACATCATTGTCTCACTCAACTGTGCATTTCTGTCTTATGGACCCTTAGCCACTACGCATTGAGAAATAATACATACTAGACCTTCATCACTACCTCTTGGAACTCCACACTGTACAACCCCTAAGCCTCCTTCTCAGTCCTGCACTTTGTCCCAACTTTATCAACATGTTGCATTAGGAACAAGATAGAATAGTAGATTTAGGGACTCATGTTGTCTTGTCATGAATGAATTCCATTTGTAGGTATGGTTATCTTGACATGACAAGATGATGCTCAAGGAGGAAGCTAAGGAGAGGCTACAAGAAAACACTTACAAAGAAGGAGAAGAATTAAGAACCATCATGAATGACATGAAGGAATATTAAACTAAGATAAATACATGGAACCTAAAGCTGACTTTGAAGGTTCGAACACCCATCTAGACCCTATGGAGGGTGAAGATAAAGAACAAGTAAAGATCCATCATGAAGAAGATGTAAATATGGAATCTAGGAGAAAGGCTTGGCCTGGACACATAATGATGAAATTCCATGTCATTAATGCCAAGTCATGGCTTGTCCAAGTGCCATCACAAATTCATGTGCGTCAATGTATCTTACCACTGTTAGTGCCTAAATCTACCTCAGGCTAAGAAAGGTAGGATCTAGGATAACATCAAACCACGCTTAACCTGGTAGCTAGCCCTACCAGGTCGGGAGAGGGCTCTCTCCTTATCAATCTAAGCAAAATATGATCAATGAGGCTTGAGATGACTAATGTGAAGGCTGATTTTAGGCTAGGTATGTGTTTAGAAGAGTTTGATTGAATTTGATGATGTTTTCTTGGCTCAAATGTGAAAGGCAGATTTGGGTCCGGGGGATGAGGCTCATTTTTGCAGATATCTCTATGGGGTGAGGTAGGAAAATGGTTTGGTACTTCAAAATGAGTGAGATAAAGAGCTTTCAGACTGGTGAGGAGTTGAAGAGGGCATGAAATTCTCAGAGATCCTCTTCAAACAGCTGAAAACATAAATGACTAAACAAAACCTAGGTAGAGCACTACAAATCAATGAATTCTACCTTTATCCTTGTTTCATTTAGTTAAGATGAACAGAAAGAGATGATGGCATACATAAAAAACATGTAAACCTGAAATTACAGAGGGAAACACAATACCAAATCAAGTTGCCACAAGAATCCCATAAAGTGTTGCAAACCATGGTCGATTCCTTTTTCAAACCACTGGAATGAGTATACAATAAAGCTCCAAGCTTTCCCAAAATTCCAACCTTTCTCAATGACTAAAAAACTACTAGATATAGGCATAAAACAACTCAAGCTAGGCTTTAGGGGTTGATTTCATGAGTTTAGGAGTTGTTTCAACAAGATCTAAACTAAGAACTAAAAAGTAGGCAGTGGAACAACATGCCTCTAAAACCTAGGAAGCTCATTCCTTCAGTTGCAAACTACTTTTTCATGATGAATCTACCTCTATGAGTGAAAATTTAGCGTAATTACATCAAAATCCATCAAGTCACATTAAATTACATCATGTGTTTGACTATTAGAAAGATAAAATTCAAACTATGAAGAAAGGCGAAAAACAGAGTTTTTTTGGCCAAAATGAGCAAATTTCATCTTATGCGTCGCGTTGATTTCCCTATGCATAGTGCCTTTTTGCAACTGATTTTAGAGGCCTTCCCATGAACCAAATTTGCTCCAAGTGGGCTTGGTGGAAATATATGCCTGTCTACTTTCCAGAACAAGTGGAATTTCTGAATTTGGCTTCCATTTGCCTCTCCAAAATTGAGTTCTCCCAACATTGCTTCCTGTGTGTCCAAAAAGGGGCAGAAAGGTCATTTTTTAGGTGTTTTTGACCTTTTTGGAAGCTCAAAAATTGTCATAATTTCTTGGCCATGTGAGGGCATTCATATTTTTCCATGAAAAATCCAAAAATGCTGATTTTTATTCAAAATAATGTCTCTAACAAAAGCACGCACCAAGTGGCGCGACGCATCAAGCAGAAAAACTTGTTTTTTAGGCCAAATTTTTCAAAATTGACCAAAAGTATCCCAAATTTCTTGAAATTTGGGCCGACTGTCCTGCATCAAGTGCTATGTTGGGCTAAGCAAGCCTCAGCCAAAATCTTGAGCTTTTCTTGCTCTTTCCTCTTCCTCAAAGCTTTCCTCAAATTGGCCTTCAAAGTCCTAATTCTCGCTTGGCACACCTTGTTTCTCGCCAAGTAGTGGTATGCCATGTTCCTCAACATATTTTTCTCTTTGTTGGCTTTCTCCAACATATTTTCCAATTTCATGTGTGTCACTTCAAGCCAAGATTCATGATCAGCTTGAATTTCCCTTTCAGTGTTGTCAATTTGGTTTTCCTCCTCTTGGCAGCTTGCCGATTTTTCTTTATGTTTTTGATCTCCATGGATGAGTGGGACTGATGAGGGGAGTATTTGATACTAGCTATAGGGTTTTGGGGAATGAAAGGGTTTAGGTAATAACATTTATGGATTAGGGATATTTTTTTAGGGTTTGGGATAGTGGGATTAAGGATTTAGGGTTGGTAGCTTAGGGATATGGGGAATATGGAAAGGGTAAATGTAAATGAAAAGGGATGGAGAAAATGAAGTGAGGGAATGAGGGAATGAGTGAGTGAGAATGATGGGAGTGGGATTTAGCAGCCAAAAATGCAATTTATAAACCCTATGCAATGTTTTTTCATCAAACTGTAGGGAACTAGGGTTTCAATATTTCCCTATTAAATCACCAAGAATACTGAGACAAACTCATGCATTGAGCATATTGGAGTGTGAACTTACTTGGGAAATGAGGAATTTAGAATTTTGGGAGATTTAGAGGAATATTTGAATGATTTCAGGCCTTGAAGTCCTATGCACCATGCTGCCTCAATGCGTTGTGCCCATTATAAAAATACACTGTAAATCACTGCCCAATGCGCCACGCTAGCTCAATGTGCCGCACTCTAACCTAGGTGCATCACACTTTTTTCAGGAGACTTTTGGAGGCCTTATCGGTGTCCAAATTGGGCGTGGGATAGCTCGTTGGAAATCTTATTGAGTCTACTTTCCAACAAAACTTGAATTTTTTAATTTAGAGTTAATTTTCCCTGTCAAAAGTCATATCTCCCACGATTGGTAAAAATGTGCAAAACAAGGCTGCCTAAAGGCAGAGTGCTATTGCAGTCAACTTTTGAAGGTCTTTCTCAACTCCAAATTGAGCTCATGATAGCTCATTGGAAATATCTTGGTGTATACTTATCATTTGACGCATCAAGAAAGTCATTATGCCAACCAAGCTAGGATAAATCTTTATTTTCGCAAAGTCCCTTCAGAGGTGCACCAATTCTCCTGAGGCAACTATATTTTTGACATTTCTCTAAAACCATGACACCTGTGTAAAAAGTGAAGGAGTTTTTTCTTCCTTGGAATATTTTGGACAAACACCTCTCTCAGTGTTCCAAAATTCATCTTTTCTTGCTCAGAAACATCATTGGAGTAAAACCTATCCCGATGTGTGGAATAAGGTATTTGTCGAAATGAAGTGAAATGAAGGGGATAAGAGGCTTCTAAATTCTTGAGAAAATTTTAGAAAGTAGGGAGGGATATTAGGAAGTAGGGGAAAGTTGAATTTAAAATATTGAGTGAGGGGAAGGGGTCCAAAAGTGAAAAACACAGGCCTAGCCTAGAAGATTGTCAAGTTGTAGCAAGAAACTAGGGTTTGTGCAAAAATGAGGAATTTGAGGGATATCAGTGATGGGAAGTGTTTAATAAGGTACATTAAGGATAGGGGAAGGTGTATGAACATCAGGATACAAGTTTTGCTGATGATTTGACCATCCAAGAGAAATTACCTTCAAAACCCTAGGAGAGGGAAATGAACCTTACCTAGGCATAACTGAAGAATGAACAAGCTGTAAAATGACCCATTGGAAACTGACATGATGATGGAAACCCTCTAAATGATGGTACACTTAGCTGAATGGTGACATGGACCGACCTTTGGACAATTTTGAAAGGAGTGCAAACAAACCTTAGACCTAATAACTAGTGACCAAATTTTACTTGAAGACTCAGTGAAATGACAAAATTTGACATTGACACCTTAAAATCACTTTGTAAGAGCATGTTTGATCACTAGAGGAAGGCTGCAAAGACTGACACTAACAACCACATCATTTGTCTAATTTAATTATTATATTTAAAAAAATGAGAAAATGTAAAATGTGTAGAAGCCCAAGGGTCCTACATGGAATGTGAAAAGTCACTGCAAAGTTCTAAAGTCATATATAAGCTCAAAGATCACATACGAATTTGAAAATTCATAGTAGGAGTTCAAGGGTCATGAGGGAGTTCAAGAGTCACATGGGAGGTGGAGAGTCACCTCATTTATTATAAATACACCCTCATAGCTCAAGATAAGGGACTTTGGACTTTTAACTTTTCACCTTGGCTTCTCTATTTTGGCATAAGATAGAAGATCTTTCTTTGGAGGAGCAAGTTCTAACTTAATATTCCACTATTGGGGCTAGTGTGGCAGCAAATGTATATCTTGGGACTTTCACTTAATATATGAAGCTCTCAGATCCGGTGCACTTTCATGCATATATCATGAATGATTGTGATATTATTCTTTCATTTTTGTAGTGTATGTTTATGTTAACACATACTAATGAGAATGAACTATCTCGTTGGCTTCAGTATGCATCTTGTTGAATATGTGTTGTTACTTTATTTCATCGTTGTTGTTATCTTGTAAACTAATTTGTAGGTTAATCAACAATTATTTCATGATCTTATGTTTCTCTTGTAGGATAGTACTATTACTTTTATTCTAGAGGCTCACTCTCTCTTCCCTTGCTGTGAAAGTACCTTATATACACTACATTTTTATGCCTCGCAATGTCAACTTACTTTCTTGATCCAAAGATTGTTTGTATAATCTCTTATGTTTATAATTGCAACCAAGGAAAAATCCTAGGAATAATTGAAACCTACCTTATTTCCCAGTTGGGGCTCCTACTCCAAACCGTGTGAGGTGTAATTGGGACTTCATACCATGGAGACTGTTAGGGTCCAACCCTAACTCCTTTATTTATGTAATAAACCCAATAGGGTCGAGTCATAGTCATAGTTAGTTAAAGAGTCAATAAAAGCCCGTATTAATAATTGTAAGTGCTTGACCTACATTTAAGCAAGGGATCACAGTTAGTTGCAAATGGGTCATAATTAACAAATAAAGTGGTTAACCCATGTTATGCAAGGGACCACTAGTAGTTAGGTTGTTGAAGGTCATTTAGCTATAAATAGTCATAGTTAGAAGGGAATATTAATTGAGTCTTATTTTGTAATCGAGCTCCACTCTGCTGGAGGTTACCCGCTTGAAGAGGCAAGTGAACATTGCTTTTATCTCTAAGTAATAAACTACTTATTGTTTTTCTCATTTTATTCTGTGTTCTTGGTTGTATTTCTTCGCATATTTGATATTTTGGAATTTCTCGTAGGTAAAGAGCATAACAAGTGGTATCAAAGCACTTTCTAGGGCTAGTGGTACCTCCATTTTTGGGCAGATTTTTTTTAGGCTAGAGACGTGTTCTGACGTCTTTAAACCACGAGATCTATCGTTGAGTGCATAAACTAGTGGATTTGGGGAGGCATGCACCCAGGAAATAGAAGAGGTGGTCACACTTGTTGGACTCCCTTGTAACCCCTGTGGGTACCCGTTCAAGTAGTAGTGCATTATACATAACAGTGCACGAACTGCACTTCCACGTACCCTTGGGTATATCGAAAGCCCCCTAGGCTCACCTGAAACCTCGCCTTAGATAAGCAGTCGACCGTTTTGGTGCTACAGTACACTAAGAATAGAAACTCAGGGAGATTACTTGCACATACGATAGGGTAGTTGGGTAGTACGGCTAAGTGTACGATTGATCCTCCTTAGTTAGTGACCTGAAATATTGGGTTGAGTATTATTGTTAAACCCTTATGTATATTGCGATATGTAGCGTCTGACACTCTTTTGTGACCATAGTTCCCTCGTTCCTCTCAAGATCACCCATTTTCTTATTTTCCATATCAGATCCACAGTTGGGGTTCGCCCACCACAATACGATTTAGATCTAGCAGTTGGGGTTCTCTCGTAGCCACACCAATCAGATCCACCAGTTGGGGTTATATCACAGTGGTACAATTCCAATATAGCAGTTGGGGTTCAATCACCGCTACACCAATCAGATCCACCAGTTGGGGTTCTGCCTCCGCAGTACAACTCACATTCAGCAGTTAGGGTTTCGCAGGATATTGGGCAGGATCAAGTTTTCTAGAATTTGGCCACTGCAGTATTGATCAGCAGGGAGTAAAAATCTGTTAGATTCCGAGGCCTTCCCAAGACGCTTACAAGAGACCTATCCCATAAGATATTTAGGATGACAAGCTAATCGCAATTGTACCATTCACTTGTCAACTTCAAATTTTTGGTGATCCCAATTTTTTCGAAGTGATGTCAAGTGATCGAGATCTGTGTATGGTAGAAACCAAAGCTCAAGTCATAGCCAATGAGAAGATTGAGTGCCTTGAAAAAAGGTTGGATACTTTCCAGGAAGATCTACAAAAAAATTCACAATTCATTGAACACATCACTAAGAGCACATCGGGGTTGCATCAGGAGGCACATAATATTGATGAGCACCTTGAAGGAGAATCTAGCCATCATATTCACTTCCATGGAAATCACCAACATTCCCAACTTCAGCCACCAAAGCTGGACATGTATAAATTTGATGGCTCTAATCTAACAGTATGGGTAGCACAAATGGAACAATATTTCATTCAGAATGATATGATTTCGTGATGATCCAACTCAGCTACATGTGGAAGCCCTTTACTTGGACCAAGAGAGATGGAAATGGTGGTAGTGGCATGTGAAATGTTATCCCGGGAACGTAACTTGGCAAGTGTTCTCAAAATCCCTTTGTGATCGCTTTGACAAAGAATCTAATTTTTTGGGTCGTCTTACTAAGCTCCGATAAACAAGCATATTAAACGACTACATTGCAGGCTTTGAGACATTGGCCATCGAACAGAAGGTCTCGGAGATGAATTATACTTGGAGTGTTTCATCAGTGGTCTCAAAGAATCCATCCAAGCACATGTCTAGATGCACCACCCACCTACATGGATAGACGCTTGCATAAAGGCTGTCGAAGAGGAACTTGCTTTAGCTTCCCAGTCTACTTGTCCAAATTTCATAGCCAAAGGGCATTCCACCCAAGCTTAGGGTCCTACCCAAACACTTGAGGTTCAAAAGGTGTCTCCAGCAAAAATTGATGAAAGAAGAAAAAAACAATTGTGCTACTACTATGATGGAAAATACTCCCCAGGGCACAAATGCAAGGAACCAAAATTATTTCAAGTTGATGTTATAGATCATAGTTCATCGGAGGAAGCCCCACCCCTTGGGGGGCCAAAGGATGAAGTTGAGGAAACCCAACAGGAAAATGATCTCACAGCTACGCCAGATGAACCAGTTATCTTGCTACATGCTTTGGCGAGCATTTCTGTGCCCCAAACTCTCAAAATCAAAGGCTTTCTTAAACATCACCCTATAGTAGTATTGATTGATAGTGGTAGCACTCATAACTTTATCCATAAGCGAGTTGTCGAAGATGTTCATTGTTTTGTAAGGGCAGTCTCTAATTTCCAGGTCATTATTGTTGATGGGGGGACAATGAAATGTGAAGGCCACTGCGAAAATATTAAACTTGAGATGGGAGACTACCAGCTAAAGACCCACATGTTTGCGATTAACATGGGTGGTTGTGACATTGTCTTCGGTGATGAATGGCTTCACACACTCGCCCCAATCACAATGGATTTCTAGGAGTTATATATGAGATTTAAGGAAAATGACCACATTCATACACTCCATGGACTCCAAGTAAGTGCTCCTTCTATCATCAGCTCGCATCAAATGGAAAAGTTATTGAAAAAGGGCCATCAAGGAGTCATTACCCAGTTTAATGCCATCTAGGCCATTGAATCTACTACTCTTCATATTCATCTTGAGATGCAACAGGTCTTAAACTACCACTAGCATGTCTTTGACAAACCTAAAGAGCTTCCACCCTCTAGAGGGGAACATGATCATAGCATCACTTTGGTCCCAGGGGCCCAACCGCCGAATGTGCACCCATATTGATATCCTTTTGCCCAAAAGAATTAAATTGAAAAAATCATCAAGGAACTCCTTGAAGAAGGTGTTATTCATCCTAGCATCAATCCTTATTCATCACCAGTGTTCATGGTGCTAAAGAAAGATGGGGAATGACGCATGTGTTCAGACTTTTGGGCCCTCAACAAGCTCACTATCAAAGACAATTTCCCTATTCCAGTTGTCGATGATCTGCTTGATGAAATACATGGTGTTGAATTCTTTACCAAGCTAGATCTTTGCTCTGGCTATCACCAAATATGCATGAAAGAAGTAGACATTCCCAAGACTGCTTTCCAAACTCATGAAGGCCATTATGAATTCTTGGTCATGCCATCTGGTCTCTGTAATGCTCCCTCTACTTTTCAAAGTCTCATGAATCACATGCTGAAACCATATCTCTGAAAATTCATCCTTGTTTTCTTTGATGACATTCTCGTCTACAGCCTCACCATGTAGATCTGATCTTGCAACTGCTTCGGAATCACAAAATATTCGTCAAATTTTCAAAGTGCTCTTTTGGTGTGGAATAAGTCGATTATTTAGGACACATTTTGGGTTGTGAAGGTGTGAGGGTTGATCCCTAAAAGATACAAACAATGCAATATTGGCACCAACCAAAACCGTGAAGAGTTTGAGGGGATTCTTGGATCTCACTAGCTACTATCGCAAATTTGTTTGCAATTATGGTCGCATTGCTAGACCCCTCACTAACCTTCTCATGAAAAATTCATTCCTCTAGACTAATGCAGCACAACAGGCTTTTGTGGCTCTCAAACAGGCCATGTGTTCCACTCTAGTATTGGCACTACCCAATTTCACTAGATCTTTTTTGATTGAATGTGATGCTTCAGGTACTAGTATTGATGTTGTCTTAATACAGGAAGGTTGACCCTTGGCTTTCACTAGCCAAAAACTGAGTGAGAAACATCTAGAACAATCTACCTATGAGAAAGAGATGATGGCCATCTTACATGCAGTAGATACATGGCGACCATACTTATTGGGGCGATGTTTCCAAATCCGCACAAAACATCAAAGCCTCAAATATTTTTTTGAGCAACATCTATCCTTTCCACAACAAAATAAATGGCTGGCCAAAATGTTTGGATATGATTATGAAATAATTTACAAGAAAGGGCATGACAATGTAGTAGCGAATGGTATATCATGCCAATTTGAGGATGAAAAAACCCTGCTATCAATCTCTCTTCCCATATCAGATTGGATTGAAGAAGCCCGCAAGGAATGGTTTTCACACACTTCTTTCTCCCAACTCATTAATAACTTGAGAGCAGATCCTAATTCGTCATTTGGCTACTCTTGGAAGGATAGGATTCTTCCTTACAAGGATCAAGTAGTTATATCATCGACATCCTCCCTCAAAACTCACATTTTGGCAGAGTTGCACTCATATCCCACTACAGGGAATGCAGGCTTTCAAAAGACTTATGCCTGCACTCATCGTTCTTTCTTTTGGATAGGCATGAAAACAAACATTCTTACTTTTGTAGTTGGATGTGATGTGTGCCAACGCCACAAAGGAGAAACAATCAAGTTACCAAGAACCTTACAACCATTTCCAATCCCTACCTCCATCTAGACAGATGTTTCTATGGATTTCATTATTCGTCTCCCGAATTCGGGCAACAAATCCGTCATCACAGTGGTTGTGGACAAAATTTCTAAATATGATCATTTTTGTGCTCTACCCCACCCATTTACCCCCACGTTGGTGGTTCGGGCTTTCATGGACCAAATCTTCAAACTGCATGGCATGCTAGCATCCATTGTGTTTGATCGTGACTTGACTTTCACCAAAAACTTTTGGAAATAACTTTTCAAGATACAAGGCACCCAACTCCAACTAAGTATTGCATATCATGATATCATCCCCAAACTGATGGTCAAATTGAAGCAGTCAACAAATGTTTGGAGACATACCTATGGTGCTTCACTTCAGAAAAGCAGCATCAATGGTTACAACAGCTACCTTTAGCTGAATGGTGGTATAATACTAACCATCATGAAGCCACCAAGATGACTCCATATGAAGCAGTGTATGGCCAACTCCCACCTTCACCTATTTCTTATATCCCTGGATGCTCTAAGGTGTAAGCAATTGATCAACTCCTACAAAACCATGCCACCATGATAGCTCATCTGAAACATAATCTCCATCAAGCTCAAAATTGAATGAAGCAACACGCAGACCAACATCATTAATAGCACACCTTTCAAGAACGAGATCAGGTATTCCTGCAGCTACAACCATATAAGCAAACACCGCTCAAAGAAAAGGGCTTCTAGGAATTAGCTCCAAAATTCTACGGACCTTATCAAATACTTCAGCACATTGGAGTAGTCACCTACAAGTTGGCCTTGCCACCAACTTCAAAAATCCATCCAGTCTTCCATGTATCATGCCTCAAGAAAGTGTTGGGGAACAATTGTAGAATTCAAACCAGTCTACCTGAATTGGATGACGAAGGTTCACTCTGGCTCCAACTTGAATAGGTCCTCGATACTTGTGAAAGACATCTGCATGGCCAAACGATCAAGGAATTCCTTGTCAAGTGGAAAGACACCTCTCCATAAGATGCGACTTGGGAACCAACCACTATTCTTCAGCAGTTTCCACAGCTTCAACCTTGAGGACAAGGCTGCTTTTGATGGGGTAGGTCATGTTAGGGTCCAACTCTAACCACTTTATTTATCTAATAAACCCAATAGGGTCGATTCATAGTCATAGTTAGTTAAAGAGTCAATAAAGCCCGTATTAATAATTGTAAGTGGTTAACCTACATTTAAGAAAGGGACCACAATTAGTTGCAAACGGGCCATAATTAATAAATAAAGTGGTTAACCCATGTTATGCAAAAGACCACTAGTCATTAGGTTGTTGAAGGTCATTTAGCTATAAATAGTCGTAGTTAGAAGGGAAATATCATCGAGTCTTATTTTGTAATCGAGCTCTGCTTTGCTGGAGGTTGCCCCATCGAAGAGGCAAGTGAACATTGCTTTTATCTCTGAATAATAAAATACTTGCTATTTTTCTCATTTTATTTTGTGTTATGGGTTGTATTTCTTCGCATATTTGGTATTCTGGAATTTCTCGTAGGTAAAGAGAATAACAAAGACCCCCTTGATTGGCAAATTTCCAACACCATCAACCCATGCATAAGCTTCAAATTGAATTTTCCTTATCCTATAATTTTGGTTATTGAGTCATCTCATAGGAAAACATCATTGACATTGTACCTTTCATACTTGCAAAGCCACTCCTTTTGATGATTCATATCAAAATATACCTCTAAGTTTACCAACCATGCCTACTAATTTACATGTTTTCTTAAAGAAGCCAAGTGCACATCCCCTCCTATATCTGAGGAGGGTTTTGCTTCTGTAAGAGCATCATTAGATCCTTTCCCTTTCTCAACATTTTTGGATCTATAGTATTTCTTGTAATTCCCTTATTTTTCACCTCCAACATAACTTTATGAATTTTCTTGGAGATTTATATCTTACTCTAGATTTAAATATCCCACTTAAGGACTTAATTTTATTTCTATTATGGGATAATTCTCTCACACACAAGGTAGCTAGATTCTGACTTTCCTTGTTTTCCATTTCATCTCCTCTGATAACAAGGATGAGAAAAAAAATACAGTGATGTGTGGTTTAACGATAAGTATGCTTGGGCGAAGCTCAAGAGACTGCGCTTCAAATCTCATTAAGTATAATGTCCTGCTATGGTATGCAACTCAAGGAGTAGATTCCCCTTATCCAAGAATATTGGCTCTTACCAAAATCATAAGAAATTAGTATATCGACTTGTAGGTTGTTGGATGTAATCTTGGTCTTATAGTGGAAGCTACGAGAATTGATTATGGGTCTCTCTTAGATTAGGTTTGGCAGTGACCGATTCACCATGTGGTAAAAAAAAACAAGGATGAGAAAATTTCATCAAAACTAAAACTAACTGTATTACTACCTATGGAAACAGTTAGGGCATCCAATGAGTATGGTAAATAACACAACAAATTGGTAAACTCATCTTCATATCAAATATTAATATCAACAGATAATAGCTAACTTGCCATAGTATCTAAGGCATTCAAATGTTATATCATCGAGACTCCATCCTTCATCCATATGCTCTAAAGCTTATTTCCATAGGAGAAATTTGTTCACTAGGAACTTAGACTAATACAATGCTCGTAACTTGTCCCACAATGCCTTCATTGTAGCTCTTTCTAAAACATTCAATTATAATGAATTGGAAAGAGACAACTTTATTGTGCTCTTTTCCTTCCAATCCAAATTAGTCAAGTATTCTATCAGCATCCTTGTTGGTGCAATATCCATATCCATCATGATCCATTAACCTTCATCCACCATCAAATCTTCGATTTTCATCTTCCATAACTCAAAATCCCACCCATTGAGTTTATTGATGTCTACATTTTAACTCGCCATTTCTTTTCACCGAAAGAATTGATATTGTAGATCTCCTATTGTAAAGAGGTTTTCCATAAGCCCAAGAGAAACCCCTTAGCCAAAAATGCATTCCCATGAAGGCAAATTGCTCTTATGCCATGTAGGCTTTAACCTTGTACAATTAGTTGCTTCGTTTTTTTAATAAAAATAGAAAAAATGCAATAAAGCGCGGATGCACGCGCACACACACAACATAGATATTTTACTTAGGAAATGCAAATTTGGAAAACAAAAAATATTTTGCAATATATTCTATCTTTGTAGTATTAAAATACAATATAATATGTATATCGTATGACATCCATAAACCACCAATCTATTTTCTTTAGATTAGAATTAAACTATAATTATTTAATGAAAATTACAAAACCATAAATTCAACTGGCATATACTATAAAACCATTAAATTTGAAAAAAAATATGTTAAAGAAAACCAAACGCAAATAAAAATTTTCAAAAAACAAATTTGGGGTGCCCTTTCCGAACCACTGTATAAATAGTTATTGTCCCCTTACGACGCATATTGCATATGACACAATAACTTACATATTAGAATAATCCTGCAAAAAAATATAATACATGCACTACAATATTTTCCCTTATAGGCCCCTCTCACTTGTGCTTGTGCTGTGCTTATTATAATACCAAGTGCAAGCCTTGGATTACTTTGGAAAAATCGATACCCTCCTTCCCACAACGTTTAAGTAGAAATATTATAATTTAAATTTATAAATTCTCTACATCAATCATAATATTTAAAATTGTACATTTATTTTTAACATAAGTGTACAATTGTACCCTACATAAGTACTACCCTGTTAAAACAATTTCTTAGCACTTTATTTTTTAGTAGAATTAATTATTTAAACACAAAAACCAATTAGGATGATACTAGCAAACTTTAATTTTGACATGTAATTTCTAGGTTCTTAAACTTTAACCTTTTTTTTTTTTTGTTCATTCACGCGTTTCCAAGTTTGTGGTCAGATTTTGAACCATGAACTCTAAATATCATCGTGAAAATTAGATCATGATATAAAATTTAACCTGCACTATCCTATATGGTTATTTGGATCTTCTTTGGTTGGAATATCATTAGCCAATGTTACAAATTTAATATTTTTAGTTTATATTGTAGTTGTTTATTATGAAAACTAAGATATCTTTATTTTGCAGCAGGGAGCAAGTTGCTTTAGATCTAAGATAGAGAAGAAATTAATATTGATTAAGAATATGATTTAGATGGGTGTTTATCCTGGAGTGAGACACATTAATATTGATCAAGAATATTGTTTATTTATTTAATTTTTTATCATTAATTTATATTTTTAAAATTTTTATTATATTATTGGTGGTTTATGAGATAGGTTAATACAACATTAGTTAATTTTTTTTAAGCAACATAATTTATAATGAAAAACATTCTCAAGTTATTAAGAAAATTTAAAACATTTT
>APFE031759998.1:45011-65679 GCA_000404065.3 Pinus taeda | reverse complement strand
TTATGTAGGCTCTGATTATGTTATGACCCCTTAGACTCCTATATATAGAAAGGAGGTCTTTTCATTTTTATCATCCAAGAATTGTTCATTTACGTAATATAAAGGAGGTTTCCCCCTCAAAGAGGCTGAATTCTAAGGTGTTGATCTATCTTTCCTATCTTTTCTTGAGCTGGTTTCATAGCAGATTCCTTTGGATTTTCTTGGAATCTTCTAACTATTCCTACTGCAAGCATGATGTCAGGTCAAGTATTTGTTAGATAAAGTAGATTGCCAATCATGGATCTGTAAGTTGGTTGATGTACTGTTGTTGATTCACCATTTGAGCTAAGACTGCATCTTGTTACCATTAGATTACATACAAGTTTAAAATCTTCCATTCTTTACTTTTTCAATATCTTCTTGAGATATTTGGTTTGTGAAAGAAAATTACCATGTTTAATTTGCTAAACTTGTAGACCAAGAAAATAGGCAAGTTCACCAAGCAAGAACATTTCAAATTCTTGCTGCATTACTGAAGTAAAATTTTGACCTATGGATTCTTGATTGCTACCAAAAATGATATCATCAACATAAAAAATACTAATTATCAATTTATCATTTTCAAACTTTGTATATAAATTGCTATCTACAAAACCTTTTTTACAAAACCTGTTGGTGTAGATATTTGTCAAGGCAGTAATACTAAGCCCTTGGAGCCTGTTTCAGACCATAGATATCCTTTTTGAGTCTTCATACATGTTTTGAATCATTTCCAAGAATGAATCCTTCTGGTTGTTCAATATAAACTTCTTTTTCTAAATCTCCATTAAGGAATGTTGATTTTACATCCATTTGGTATACTTTGAATTTCAAAAAACTTGAAAGAGCAAGAAACACTCTTATGGCTTCAAGTCTCGCAACATGTGCGAAAGCTTATCCAAAGTATATACCTTCTTGTTGAGTATACCCTTTACAAACAAGTATGGCCTTGTTTCTAATGACTTCTCCATTTTCATCAACTTGTTCTTCAATATCCATTTAGTTCCTATAATATTTTTATCATGAGGTCTAGGAACTAATTCCCAAGTCTCATTTTTTTCAATTTTCTCAACTTATTGATCCATGGTATTGACCCAACCTTCACCATTGCATGCTTCATTTACAATTTGAGGTTCTTTGGGGGATAATAATGCTAGATAGCTTGAGGTCCCTGTAATAGTTGTTCTTGTTTGTACACCAGCCTCCCTTTCTCCTAAAATTTGAGTTTCCGGATGTTTTTTCTTAACATAACTGGATGGAGTCTTTTCTTCTACCATTATATCTTCTTCTAGTGTTTCATTGGTTTCTTCTTAAATATAATTTTTATTTCTTGTGGGAAAGTAAGCCACATCTTCCTAATTTTCATAATCTTCTGTTGGCTTTATCTTTTTCGGATTTTTTCATGCTTCATCAACTACAACATCAATTCTTTCAACAATTTTCCAAAGTATTTTATTATAAAATTTATATCCTTTACTTTTGAAATAATAACAAATAAGAATCCCTTCATCTACTATGGGTTCAAACTTACCAAGCTTTTCATCAGTCCTTTTGACAAAACATTGGCTTCCAAAAACATTAAAGTATTTTACAATAGGAGTCTTACCATACCAAAGTTCATGCAGAGTTTGAGTGCTATTTACCTGAAATTTTTCTTTGTTGAGAATAGTCATGACAACAAATATGGCTTCACCCGAGAAGGTTGCAGGAGTTCTAGATTCATCTAGCATGGCTTGAGCCATTTGTTGAACTATTTTTTTGATCCTTTCTACTACACCATTTTGTTGAGGTGTTCTTGCAGTGGAGAATTCCCTTCTTATTCTATGTTGTTCATAAAAGTCAAAGAATTCATCCGATATAAATTCCACTCCTTAATTAGATCTGAGGCATTTGATTTTTCGATCTAATTAATTTTCAACCAAAGCTTTGAAGGCTTGGAAATTTTCAAATGCTTCATATTTATGCTTTAGAAGACCTATCTAGCACATTCTACAAAAATCATCAATGAACAAAATAAAGTATTCTTCTCCACGAGGTGATTTTTTTCTTATTGATCCACATAAATTAGTATGGATAAGTTTAAGAGGCTTACTAGCTGACTCTTCTTTTTCCATGAATTGAACTCTGATTTTCTTGTCGATTTGACATGGTTTTCATATTTTAGTTTCTGGGTTGCTGATATTTGGAATATCATAAATAGCCTTAATTCTACATGCTTTTCTTATTTGAAGAATGCTTAAATGTCCCAATCCTCTATGCCACAACAAGTTTTCATCATTTTTTCTTTGATAACACTATTTTTGTCCCCCTTTGAGTATGTATAAGTTGTTTGGAGTTCTTGTACCTTTGATCATAGTCTCTCCTATATCAAGCTCACGAGAAACACATCCATTTGATTGAAACAACACTTCATTTCCTTGATCACACATTTGACTAACACTCAACAGGTTATGCTTTAAACCATATACATACATAACATTTCTAGCATTAACTTTTTCTTTCAAGAAAATATAACCTTTACCTTTTATGACCGTTGGAGTGTCATTTCCAAATAAGACATTCTTTTCCTTTTCTAAGGCATTATATGAGTGAAGTTTCTCTTTGTCACATGTCATATGTTTGGAGAATCCACTGTCAATGTACCACTGAATTTCTTGTCCCTCTGCATACAAGGCTATACCAAATCTTTCTGTTTGAGATCTCTCCTTCTCTATATCTTGGGATTTAATGGTGTTCTCTCCTTTTCAGGTGTTTTCCAAAATTTACTCCTCCATTAAGATTCTTCATGACCAAAGTTGTTACAAATTGAGCATTATATTTGATTTTGAGATGGAGAGAAGTTATTATAGAAACTTCTCTTGATCCCTATTACATTCCTTTGATTTCGCGATTCTCTAATCATGATGGTTTTGTAAGAAATGCATTGAGAAGATTTGTGCCCAACATTATGACATGAAAAATATTTCCCATTAAAGAAGTTTCTGTGACTATTGAATCCATTTAGCTATTCATTGTAGTTTCTATTGATACTCATGTTTGGAGAAGATTGAGTATGTTTTTCTTGAGGTTGGTTGTGGCTTCTATTGATATTCATCCTTGGAGAAAATTGAGTATGGTTTACCTGATGATCAACTTTATGCATTTTCTGACGATTGTCATACTATTCACTCGACTTTGCTACATCAAGATAGCTTTTGATGGAGGTTGATGACTTCTGTGATTAAGATGCTTCTTCAATATGTCCAAGACCTATCTTTATCACAGGAGAACACCAAACTTGATAATTTCATTTAAAGTTTCTGATCCCTTAGCAAATCTATGGTTGAGAGATTTTATTTTCTCAAGATTTTTCATAGACCCATAATTTCACATTCTAGTCTTTCGTTATGTTTTTCTTTTTTAGAAAGTTGGTATATCAAGGCATCTACGATCATATTCTTTTCTTATAAACAAATTTTGAGTTCAGATATTTTTTCATGAAAGTTTTCCTCTTCTAAAGCATACCAAAAATCATCATTGTCATAAGCCATGAGATATCTATAATCATCACTATTAGATAAACCATCATTATCCTCTTCTAAAGTATCCAAAAAATCATCGTTATCATAAGCCATGAAAAGTCTGTAATCTTGACCAATTTCATCTTCAACACTATTAGATAAACCATCATTATCTTCATGTGTAAAGTAACTCCATCTATTCACAACTTGTTTCCTATTCTTTTTTTCGTATTCGTTTCCTTTTTCAAATTTATCTTTATGAGGTCATCTAGCAGCATAATGACGGAATCTACCACAAGTAAATAATTTGAAAGGTAGCTTACCTATGAACCTTCTAGAACCTTGTTGAAGCTTCTTAACAAAATTTACCTCATCTTCTTCTTCTCAAATGTGTCCTAATTCATTGAGTTCTTCCATTTATTTTCCTTTCATTGAAGCTTTAAATGCAGCTTCTCTCATATCTCATGGACCTCCTTTTGTCATCTCAAAAGTAGTTAGGATTTCATGAAGCTGTGTCATAGTGAAATTTTGTAGATCCTTTTTTTCTTCTATTTGAAACAATTTTGATTCAAATCTAGCAGACAAGGATCTCAAAATTTTCTCAAGGTAACTTCATTTATTTCTTCACCCAGATTCTTCATACAATTAACAACCTCATCTATACGTAAGAAGTAACTAGCTATATTCTCATCACTATGCATCTTAAGAGTTTCATACTTAATTCAGAGAGTTTGAAGCTTAGCATGTTTTACATGAGAGTCTCCTTCATAGCTCTGAATGATTTTGCCCTATATCTCTTTAGCTGATTTGAGCTACATGACTTTGACAAACTATGATTGTGAAAAACTTCCCAATAAAGGATTGGTAGCTTTGGCATTGGTTTCATATTTCTTTCTACTTGTTGTGTATGTAGGAATTACTATTGGAAATTTATATCCTCCTTCCAAAATTTCCTAGACATTTTTTCCAAGATATTGTGGATAGGTTGTGGTTCTTATTTTCCAATAAAAAAAGTTGCTCTCGCCAAATATTGGTGGTCTGATGGATCCCATGCTTTCGTGATTATTCATCTTGATGGATCTTCCTTCAAGCGATCAAGCTTCTTCTGAAGAACTTGATTATAATACCAATTGTTGGAAATAATACTGAGACAATGGTGAATTAGTATTATTAGATCAAGAGTTTTTCTTTTCCATAATTAGATTTATACATGATACTTCAAAGAGAGGAATTAGCGTGTAACCGCAATTGTCTTTAAGGGAACCATCATTTCTGCAGTAAACTTATGATTCAGTTAATTCATAATATGTTGATATTTAATCAGTGCATCAGTACTTCATCAATCATTAAATAGTAACCATGTGTAGTATAAACATAATAACCATTACACATAAGCAACACACAATCAACACCAAGATTTAAGGTGGAAACCCAATGTGGGTAAAAACCACCTTTTGCTATCATCTCTAGCTTCTTTTAATAATAAGAAAATGTTTTTACAATCTTGTACTGGGTCAGACTTATACTAATACGTAGGCTTCTACCTACAGAAAGTCACAACCATCTCTCATTCACTAGCTTCTACTATAAGGGAGCTACAACCCCCTATCTCTTATACTAGTCAACGTGTTTACCATTACGTATGTGTAAGCCTATAGAAAACTCCATTCTTCCACCAAGGACCACGTTTCATGAATTTTTAGACTGGATGCTCCTAGCACATATCAAGACATACAAAGACCGTCACTCGTTAATAACCCATCAGAAATTTAGAAACCCAAATTTCATCAACAAACATGCAATTAATCTTAAACAATCAGATCACTATCATCAAAACATTGTGCTGAACCTAGAAACCTGTATCAAGATTCAGAACCAACTGAAAGCTCAAAAATTCATGTGTTAGAATGTATATTCTACTTCAATGAAGAAAACTTACGTGTATAAACTACTTCCTTTGGCCCAACCTGCATATACCACTAAATATTTTGTATGATAAAATCTTTGAATCACAAATTGTACTAACTAGCAGTGTACTTAACATCTACTATTAAGTTACAGAACTTGACACAAGTAGGCAATAGAAAACACTTCTTCTCACTCATCCAATCAATCAAATATCAGCCTCCTTATGCATTCAAATTTACATTCAAATCTAAGAAGACATCATTGGCAAATAACAATAAAATAGCAGCAGCAATAAATCAATAATATTGATCTGATAGATCAGTCATTTCTAAACATCAAGCCTCTCTTTTGTTTATGCTAATTGAAAGAACAAAACCAACGTGTATACGCTCTTTTTTGGAGACGAACCTGTGTACAGATCTAGAAATATTGTCTCAGAACATTGCTACAATTCCATACTTTAGATAAACCTAGATCATGATAGATAATGTATAAAACAGACGCAAAACATTAGCTCTAGCCTTAACCAATATCATATCATTCAAGAATAATTCATTTCAAGTCTCATGATCCTGATCCAATATTGAACTCAAGGTTCACATAAATATTTCAAATCTAGCCTCGAACATAACCCTGCAACATAAAATATACTTTAGATAGAAGTATTCCTTAGAACCTTATTCACTTGCACATCTAGCCTTATGATCCTCTCTTCTTTATATAGTTTTTGGGCTTTCTCAATACCATGGATTGAATCTACATAGGAATAATACCTTGGATCAAATACCACAAACCGAATACCTCAGACTAAATACCTAGGGTCATTATCATGGTCCAAAGATACCTTGGACCAAATACCTCGGACCAAAACCATTGTTTTCAACATGTATGCTCTTTTCCTTCTGTGGGAATATGTGTGTACGTCATACACTATTTCTATTATGAGTACATGTATGTATACTCTCTCTGGACTAAGTGAACCTACGGGTATCTCTTAAACCTCTCTTACATCATGTTCTTCTTTCAACTTCTTTATTCTAATCAATAGACCTTAGTTTCATCTTCTTGATCCTTTGTACCACTACCCTATTGCCTCTGAATATTCATGTTAGCCTCTTATCAAAACTGAGTTGACCTTTAGAGTTGCCATCGAGGAAAATACTTGTATCATAATGCCAACACTTAGGACTTATATGGATTCCATTTATATACTTCTATTTTAATCTTTCCTAAGATCTCTATAAGTATAAACCTCCTTCTATTAATCTATGTACTTCGATGAACTATCTTTGTTAGCATTAGTTTGTATTTTCTTCATCTTTGTCCTTGCATCGCAATCATACAAGTCATATTTAATTTTAATATGAGAAAATGAATTTGATGACAATATGGAAGGAGTGATCTCTTATCACCTAGTTAAACATACGATTCAACTTTCCCTATCCATAATTTCATATACTTGAATTCATATCGATAAAACATAATGACCACACCATAGAAACCCATTATCCAAACTTTCACTGCAATAACAATACTTCTTAGTGATTTCAATTTTTTTCATTCCTGCCACTCTACTATGAACATCTAAAACTATGTAAATATCTTAAATGGATTTTAAATCATGGTATAGAGTATTTGTGTCTTAACAACTTATGTTTTGTGAGAACTTCTAGACTTAAAATCAAAATTTAATCATCACATAATTCTTAACACTCAATAAGTAGGCACAATAAAAAGTAACCAATTTATGGTTGATCATTTCTACTTATTAAAAATAATCAACATGTTAGATGTGTGTTATTTCATTGCATTACTCTTTACTCCACCAGAATTCAACATTGCATAATGATTTGTTCTAATGTAGCCTTTTAGGGATTCTCCTCCCTACAATGCTACTATAGCTATCCAAAGACTTGAGAAATTTAATATAAGTGCAACCGTTAAATCCAACTTTGTTTATTCCTCAAGATTGATTATAAATATATAACATCTTAAAACAATTTATAAATCATGTCAATTTGTGAGAATTTTGATCCATCCATGCATGTAAATGTACTAATGCAACTCATTGTAACCACAAAAGTGATCCCTACATGCAAGTCATACATATATGTAATCACATTCATGTAATCACATCATGAGTATCCCCTTCAATATTAATGTGAAGTAGAAACTCCAAAGATAAAATATTCATATTTTGATGTTTTATGTATAAAATAAAATAACTCAAATAAACTATACACACTTATGTGTAGTTATTTTATACACAAAGTGTCAACATGTCATTTAATCTTATAATGGCTACTTAAAATAATTATTTATAATAGTCTGAGACATTATCCTCATCATCAAGGAAATTGCAATTAACCAATTTGCGGCATATATTTCGATTATTTTGTACATGGTTTGATTTTTTTCACACATTAATGAAATAAAACATGTTCAACTCAATCCTCATCCATAAAAAAATAGCTCACATAATTATGCACACACATACATAAGTTATTTAGTTGCACTACAATTAAAACTAACCTTTGCTAGAATCTTGCTAAGGTCTGCCCATCGTGTAGAAATGTGTATTCTAATTCATATACTAATATATAAAGCATTTACCTTTCCCAATTATAATGGGATATTTGCATCGACCACTAGTTTCGTTCATCATAAAACAAATCTCATGCTACTAGAAAATACAATTCTAACTAAACTAAGAAACCCATCATGAGAATCAAACTCAATTTGGGAATATAGAATCTAAAGAACTCCTTTCAATTGTGACCAATTTTTTCTTTAAAATGAAACTCTTCATGAGGCCGCCATAATTTTTGCGAACCCACCTTTGTTTTATGCCTCTTTGGCAGCTCGCCCAGAAGAGCAGAAGGAACACTTGTAACAGTGTCCAATAAAAAGAATGTGATAATTGCTGATAATAATAGTGTCCTGCCAGAAGGAGTTACACATCTGAAGATATTACGATATGGATCAAAAAGTGTGTTGCATTAACTCTCTCAACATTATATCTAACTTTTATTAATTCAGTGAAAAGTGTAAAAGAATTAACCACTAATATAGTGGCCATTTTTGTTTCAATTTCTCAACTAACGAAAAGGGGCATTAGTTCCATACATAGATACTTTGGTACATAACTTAAATATTATACCAGGGTTTAGATGGGCCAAAGCTTACAAGAGTAAGCCAGTACTATCCTATCTACATATTTGTATCACCAAAAATAAATATATCACCAAAAAGGAAGAAATATCTCACCTTAAAGGATTCACAGTGACTGGTGGTGAATTAGGAAACTAGGTTAATACCAACCTCACAGTGACTGGTGGTGAATTAGGAAACTAGGTTAATACCAACCTCACTTTCAAGAGACTATTCTGGATATCAAAAAAATTCAAAATTCTATTTGTCACCACTAATCTTGTAATTTTTGCCTACAAGTTTGTATTGGAGTTGAACTATTTTCAACCAATCCAAATAACATTCCTCCTTAGAATTCCACTAACTAAACACGTGATTTAATTGGTGAGATCCGGAAGCATCACCTTCCCTTACACTCTAGATTTGAAATAGAACACACCCGTTTCTTATTATTTGTTATGGTTTTTCATTGAAACTAACCACGCGACAATTTATGGAACTAAATAACCATTCCAATACATAACGTGTTTGTGGGATGACAACAACAATAACAATTGGCTGCTTTAAAGCATGTCAACCACGATAAACAATATCCTTGGAATTTTTTTGTGGCAACTCAATACACAGTCGGATGCCTCCAACTCAGTAGATAAAGCAAGTGAAGAGGGAAATGTCACCACAGTGGATAAAGAAAACCTTAGTTGCCACTCAAATTGGTAAGGGAAGTTTGAGTTTTAAAACATATTATCGAAATTCAACGTGCTTTTCTCACTGCAACTTGTCTAAGTGGAGTAAGGATAAACACTATGAGCGCGACCACAAGGATAACCATCAACCCTAGAATTATTTTATGAGAATGTTGATAAAGATAACAATTTTCCAACATGTATGCTCCTTCTGGAAGCATGTCCTACTCAATGGATAAGGCAAGCGGACAGAGTGATATTATAGATCGAAAAGAGAAACAACAATCCTTACTGTGATTTTTCCATCAATCCAGTTGGTAAGGTGCCTACTGAGCTTTAAATCTATGAGTAATAGAAATGATTCCTAAAGCTGTAATAGCCGATCGTGCTTTAGAGGTGCACGGGTTTTGTTTTTTGCAAAGATCATGGGCTGCATAACAAGCAAGGAGTCAACAATTAAAAAAAACATTACTCTCTTAGTTTGGAATAGGAGCATTGGTACCACCAGCGCAAGTCTCATGGCTTCTCACCTCTTAGAGCTAATGTTGTACAACACAAGTGTGAGTCATCCTTAAATTGATAGAATATCAATCCCGAAGGAGGGAATTGACTTCCTACAATTCTTCATTATATTTTAATTCACATTGCGAGGAGCGATAACTTATCACTCAAAACCGTTGTCTCTCTCACTCTTACAAGACAGTAGAGCTTTGCCATGCCCTTTCATTTTTATAAATCCTCAAGTCAAGTCAAGTGGCTTTTTTATTAACTAGTAATTTAGTCAGGTTAAGGCATGGGAGTCTACACAACCTGTCTCTATCTTTCGCTTAGTGGAAGACCACGCTTAATATCCCACATACCACTATTAAGGATTTCACTGCCCCCCATAAGTGGATGACAAGATTCAGTGATTGCATCATAAAGTGACGAAGAGAATTGGAATTCCCAAATCAACTACTAGAATTGATAACCATACACCACTATCATATTATCCTCTTCTTCAGTAGCAACTAAATGAGACCTAGCCTTGCGCAAGATGTCAAAATTTTGACCCGCTCAACATAATTAACTTGATGTACCATCAAATTCATAATGTTTCTTATGACTCACATTTTGCATTACGCTTCTGTAGGCATGCTCATTGCTTGAGCCAAGTGCCACGAATGCAACCTGCAATCATTATGGTATGTGTGATAGAGAGTATGGGAAGGTTGGAAGTCAACATGGGGTTATTAATGGCATGAATAATATAAGGGGCCTTAAATCCGATGGGCATGTTTTCATATTCATGAAATCATTGCTACAAGCTTTAGGTGAGACAGTAGAACACCTGTAATAATTAAGAAGCTAAAACACCCTTATCCACACCATACCGTTTATGAATAAATGGAATGTTATCAGCACAATAATCTCCAGATATCCCATGAGCATAATAGGGGCAGTACACTCTCATTGACTCGTGAGAGCAGCCTGGAATGATTAAGTCATTCACCATTCAGGCTTGCTGAGAGCCTTTTCTACCCACATAATTCTTATATCTTTCACCATACCTATTTTTACAATTTAGCTTAAGCTTTTATCGTCATTCACTAAATTATGATCTAGTTAAAATTGGTTTCTCTTTTGCACAGTGCTGATGAAATTGGAATTTTATCCCATATTCAAATTTCCCTTTCCAATTTTCTTGAAAATATTGATTTACCCGGGAAATGAGTCACTAGGGTGGATTTCCCTCTAGCCTTTGTGGAATTTCTTTACTTAACAATGTTTTATCTTATAACTGAGGATCTGGGAGCTCAATTTAATCCACTACAAGATATGCTAAGCTTACATAAATTTTCCTTATTTCACTTATTCCAATATCTTACTAAAAATTCTAGTAACATACGAGCCCTTTGTATTCATATTTGGGATAGGGGAATGTTACAACCCTACTTCTCAAGTATATCCTTTTGCTTATTGTTATTTCCCATTATGTATCACACTTCGATATTGGTTTAGTTATCACATACATCCTAATGTACTCGAGACTGCATTTACTTACAATCATGAATGCCTCAATTGTTATGAAACACAATTTATAATTCATTCCCCATCCTACAAAGGTGAGTGGCCCTTAGGCTGCAATATTTGAAGTTAGAGCTCAGATACCATTTGTCGCATACCTCTATGACCCAATATTAACAATTACCTACTAGGCTTTCATACTCCAATTTAACTTTGATTAAAATTAGATTCAATATTCGTCACATGCATAATTATTCCATAATCTCATGAACATGGATTATACATGAAAGTACACTCATACACTCAAAGATTAGACAACATCAAGAGTTATTAACCATTAGATAACACAATCAAATTTTACTCATAAGTTTAAAGATACAACAACATAAAGAGTAAGGATCTACATATAGAACATTCCAAGCAATTGAAGAAATTTAGATTACCTTAAAGAACCGTCACTTGGAAAATCAAGCATCACCACCCAATCTAGAACTGGCTACCTCGAGTTCACCCTTGAGCTGAGAGTTCTTACCATTGATCAACTCCCTCCTATTGGTCTCTTCAATGGGTATTTAATACCCCCTTTCACAATATGTTTTCCTTCAGTGGCATCCTACTTTTATGTGGGTACTTTTATCCATTTTCCTATGATTTGCATAGAAAATCTCACCTTTCTATCTCGCAAGGATTTTCCCATAAAAACTTTCCTTTCTTTCCTATAAGGCTTTTATGTTAAACTTAGCATCTTTGTCTAGCTAAGAAACCTAATGGATATTTATCTCCCAATCTATTAAGCTTAGTCTAGAATTTTTTATAGAAGTTTTATCATGAAATAATTATCCATTACTATTCACCAATGGGATTTAATTTGGAAATAATCTCATCCCTTGGTGTCTCATTTTCCAACTGATTAATTTATCTTTATTTTTTATTTATAATAAAGTATTTAATTTCATTGCTACACATGAGACCTAGATTTTCTTAGCTTAGATCAACAAAATGTTACATACAACATAGGGGTGTTACAGAGTCAATGAGGACCATCATGTTAGATGATTAGATCATATACAAAAGTCATTTTCATGAGCATAAAGTCATTTTCATGAGCATAGTTTAGTTTTGCACTTGGTAGCTATTCATAGAGGTTGATAAACTCCTCAGAGATGTTGATAAAGATATCTAGGAAAGGATTCTATAATATAATGAAGGTCATCCAACAATTATATAAGAAGTTCCCTTATACGAAAGTAAAAAATGAATATTCAAACTTAAAGCATTAGACAGATAAAATGAGTATGTTATGGAACATGAAGGTGTAAATATGAGAGAGGTAACTTCACCAATGTTTCAAACCCCACGATGATGCATCTCTAAATATATTATTTCATTCATTAATAATTAGTCTCATACATTTATCCATTCAATTATGTACATCTACTTTAGTATTTATTAATGTCATGGACTACATACAATTTCTGAAGCAATCAATTACTAGCATGCTATAAAAATTGTAAGAGTTGAGTTGGTTAAGAAAAAATTTTGGTTACTATTCTAATATATTTTTATTTTCCTTATTTACCTAATATTTTTATAAATAGAATTCATAGTATATCATTTCTTATCATAAAAATTTGTGTATCCCTATTATAGTCACCTTAGCCTTGGTGTTTTTAGGGCTACCTTCCCATTGTACATACCTTGTACCATGTTTCATTTATCGCGGTTTTGTTGTCATCAAGATGCCTTTCAAGATTTAGGTTACTATAGGGCCATCCTTGAACCTAACAACTATTTTCTTTAATTGGTTTTCATAGCCACTAACTCAATAAAAGTGTTATATTTAACACATATATTCATAGATTAGGGTCCCTAGATTCACCATCCACCCAGACTCCACTATTATTTTGCACAACCTTCTCAACCTCCTCCACAATATGCCATCCCTCTTAATTAACAATTTATATTAGTAGCTTGATCTTGTTGGAATTCACCTTAGTAATTTCTTCATCCAAGGATATATTTCTAGATATCCACACCAATACATTACTTTTGAATGGAGGATGACTCCAACCTGTCTAATATTTATTAATGCGAAATTTCTATCAAGATATATATATATATATATATATATATTATATATTATATATATATATAGTAATATATATTATATATAATTAAACTAGGTTACCTCCTACCTCAATCTTGATGATCAAATCTACTTTCCGAAATATTTTAAACAAGCCCATTAAGACATTTTGTATTCTTATATCCATAAAATAATGACTCATTTTTTATCTCATGGCCATGATTTGAGATCAATGCTTCATGCTTCCAAGTAACATCCTACAGTGACTTGCCTAAGTTTACTATAAATACTAAAATTCTTAAGAGATGTACATCAAACTCCATAAGAAATAATAAAATGATGAAACATTAGGACGTCCGAGAACATTATACAGTTGTTACAAGAATCGGGGATAAGTTTCTACACCTTATATTAGTTATTATTTCTTTTATTTTTTTTGGTTAGGTGGTTGAGACTACCCACAAGTTTTGAGTCAGTGACCTCGACATCATTGACTAACTTAGTAGTATTCCCAATCACTATGTACTCAAATTCAAGTGGGCATGCCAGTTCCTACAATTAACATATAGGTGGTTGTTACAATTAAATATTATGGTCAAAGTATAGATCAATATATAGAGGTTTTCAACAATATCATAATACAAATCCATATGTGAATAGGTCCCATACTTAAATGTAATTTAGTTTTCTTCCATGTTCTTCTTGAAAAAGTATCATTGTTTAAGAGTACCACCTTACATTAAGGTTTTTCTGTATCATTACCATGGAATGAAAAACTAAACAAATGACATAATTGAATTCCCTTTCCTAAGCTAGTCCAAAATAGTCACTTTAACCTTAGCACTTGCATGGTTCCATGCATCACTTCTTATGCTCCATACATTCTACCTTTTCCCTCAACATCCTGCCGACCCTCCCACCCCCTCTATGTACCATTATTTTATCTATCCTTAGCTATGATGGAAATTTCTTAAAATGTATAACTAGGATGGTGAGAATTTAAAATTCGTACAACACCGAATATCAAAAAAATTATACACCAAGGATAATACCCTTGAGTTTTATAAGACACCTTCATCCCCTAACCACTCTCCACAACCTCATACTTTTCTCCTACCTAGCACTATTGAAATAAATCTAGAATATGTATAACTAGGATGGTGCAAATTTAAAATTCGTTCAACACCGAGTATCAAAAAAGTTATACACCAAGGATAATACCCTTGAGTTTTATAAGACACCTTCATCCCCTAACCACTCTCCACAACCTCATACTTCCCTCCTACCTAGCACTATTGAAATAAATCTAGCATTTCTTTTAATGACCAATCAACATCATATTCAAATAACTTATAATTTTTTAATCAAATGTCAACTATAAATTATAATATTCTACAGTTGAATATCATAATACACATTTTGTAACATTTTTTTCCAAGCCTATTTAATTTACAACTAACCTACATCCCTACCCCTATCAACTACATTGGGATGAACATGAAATCCTTCATATTACCATTTAAAAATATTAGTTATTTGATTTTCTATAAAAACTTTATACAACACAATGGAGTGTGGGATCCCCCCTAAAATATTTTGATTTATTCCTAGGTATTCCATATTAGCATTACCAAACTACCTTATAAAATTATCTGTGTAACCACATTTCCACCCCACTTAGATAAAACCTATATTGTCCATTTATATAAATACCTTTCTCACTTAGTATTACATCACATCCACACACCATATTTAGTTTCTTTATCACCCTTCCTCAAACACAAATAAATTTAGTCTTATCTGTAACATCCCACAATAGAGCAAAACATTTCACCTTATAGAATTTTAATCACTCTAAAACTACCCCATTCACAAAATTTAATTTTTCGCTCTCTCTATCCCTTTACTACATGGAATCTAATAGTAATGTGCTTAATAGGTAAAATAATTAATCTATATACATGATCTCATAGTGGGAATTTCTCTTATACTAGATCATGAAATGAACCAACACTAACACTCTAATAATTGAAATTCACCAAAATTGATTCCTTACATAGTGGTTTCTCCATATTTGATGCAGCAAGGTAAACCCATGTCAAAAATTTGTTACATAAACCTAAGAGGTCTTGGAATTTCCTAAAGAGAGAGAGAATTCCTTCAATTAAAATTATGATAATGAACTTCTTATGAAAATATAAGTTCATGATGGTCATTATTATTGAATCAAGAATGATACAACCCCTAATGGTCTCATATTTAATTATCAATGGAGTGTCCGTATGACATTTATAGTTAAAATATTTGAATTAGTATCCATGTTTTACAATTTGGTCCAAAAGCACAATTGAAACCATGGAAATATTCATTGTATATGTATATATAGTAAGAGAAAGAGTGAATGTCACACCTCTGTTCACTACGCCCATTTTATTTTTATTTTTATTCCTACCACTCAAATGCATGTGTATCGTGAAAATAATCATAACTTTAACTTAGTCTCCTTTTCGGGGCTAAGTGTTTCATTGCGAACCTATTCACTAATCCCATGGCAACCATAAAATAAAAAGATGAAGGGTTTATGTAATATATAAAATGTTTGAAAATATTCATAACTTTACCTTAGTCTCCTTTTCGGGGCTATGTCTTTCTTTGAGAACCTATTCACTATTCACTAATCCCATGGCAACCATAAAATAAAAAGATGAAGGGTTTATCTAATATATAAAATGTTTGCTTTGTGTGTTTATATATATATATATAATGTGCCTCTAGTGTTACTTCCGTGATGGTTGGTTGGGTATTAAAATTATACTTACCATGACACGACTTTGTTTGATCCACGCTAGATTTATGCCATGACATCCTTTCCTATGTAACCCTAAGTGGTTTCCTATTTAACTTCACCTACTAGTACAAGTTTGTTTTTTAATTTTTGATTTATTGCTAGTCGGTGCATCTCGTGTTGGAGATCTCATAACCAATCATTTTGTGCCACGACTGCCTCTTCAGATGGAGCGCAGGTGGTTCATTTTGCAACGTTGAACGCCTGAAATGGTTCTTGGGGTTCATAAGGCTGGAGCTTGAATTTCCTAACCCTAATCTTCTTTTATCGCGGATTATTGGAGCGATGCTGGCCTGGTGGCTTTGCTGTGAAGGTTCGACAGTCGTCGGTAGCGCACGACTCCTAGTTAAACCTTAAGAAACCCGGATGGCATTGTCGAAATAGTATCCCTCACTCTGAGAATTGTTCTCAGGTGCTTCCAAGTAATACTACCACTAACCCCTTGTCAATTTTTCTATTCTAACATCACATGGAAAAAATATATTATTTGTTTTTCTTTTGTTTTATTTTGTTTATGTAATGCTGGTAAAGGTAAACATTCTAGGTTTGGACATCTCGGGAATTTGGTTGGTCCCTCCATTGCAACTCACCCTTTTGTGCCCTTTATTGGTACTTCAAGTTCAATAGCTAACGCTTCTTGGGGAGATTCTTCTGATTCAGAGCTCAATCATATCTTTCTCATCTGCAGGTAACCAATTACAATTTTTCTTGATTTAACCTATTATAAAATAAACCTTCTACCTTCTTAACTTATAATCACGAGGGCTTTCATGTTCCAGTTGCGGGTATGCATTTAATGATAATCCGTTGTGTTTGTAGGAAAATCGCAGAGGAAATTAAGGGCCACTTCACCATAGGGTTGGTTCAGGATTCCAACGTACTCTCTGTCTATCCTTCCACACGGGTTAAGGTAAGAAACCTATTCCCTCCTGCTGCCTAACTTTCTTGGTGGAATACGTCCCCCTTGCGCCGAGGCTTACACTACCCATTAATTTACATACAGAGCTTCAACGAGAGACTCCTTGATTTCGGCGAATTCCACACAGGTAAGATTAGTTTTCCCGTCAAGGTTTAAGGGTTATTTGTTAGAAAAGATTTGACACAATAAACATGGTCTAATTCATTTTCTATATTCCTTTACTTGCAAGTAGTCGCTACTCCTTTCGGATTTTACTTCTAGTCCAGAGATCTCCCTGTTACCTCTGATATTCATTTTCTCGGTTACAGTGGTTCCAGGTTGGTTACATTCGCTCCGTCTCCACAGAGACTACTCGATTTAGTTTTCTTTAGAATTTTTCTGATACCGCCAGGGTTATCACTAAACTATGGTTTAACGTTCTGGTGTTAGAAAGCTTTTGTGATATGTCTTTCTGTTGTAGGTGTTTGAATTATTTTATTTTAGTGAATCCTCGCCGATGAGGGTGCATACTGAGTGCCCTATATGGCGAAGCGTTGATTTGTATAGGGAAGAATGATATCCGTTAACCGACTTGTTTGTATTGTAATTTATCGGAGTGTGATGTAGTTAGTTTAGTTTTCCTCCTTGCACATTGTCACTTTTAAATGATTCTGGTTTCGGGACTGTGATAAAGTTTATATGTTCAATCGTTTCGTACATTCATGTTTATGGTTCTTCTACCACTCGTTAGATGAAAATATGTTTATCTCATGGCTGTACATTCTACAAATAATACTTTTGTACACTTATGTTTATATTTACAGGTTATCTCTCTTTCTGGGTTTTCGTGATAAACCCCGGGTGACATTTAGTAAAGTACCTCATGTGGTGTATTTCCCGACGATATGTTTTTGTATGTGGCCTATTCTAGCGATTTCCTTTTACCTATCTTATTGGAGCTAGGATGCTAGGATGCTCAGCAAATTAAAACAAACACTCAGCAAATAAATCAAGCACATAAGACATAGAGGTTTAATGTGGTTCACCCAACCGATCTAGGCTACGTCCACACAACATAGGCATCGGCAATATTTATTAGTCAAACAGGGGATTACATAAATCAAATCCTCACAAACTCTCACTCACAAAACAATCCGTATTTATACTTGTTTTATACCAAGGAGAATCTAACTCCCTCATAAATCCTCTCAACTCAAATTTAGAATGCATTAACTCCATCAAATCCTCACAAACTCTCACTCACAAAACAATTCGTATTTATACTTGTTTTATACCAAGGAGAATCTAACTCCCTCATAAATCCTCTCAACTCAAATTTAGAATGCATTAACTCTCTCCCAACAACCTGGAGCTAATCTAGCAACAAATTCCTAGTGTTGTCATCTACTCAGATTTTTGTCTATTTTACATAAAGCAAAAAATCTCAACAATATCTACCTTGACAACAATTAGCCTGATGCTCTGTTCTTTATTATTTTATCTTTTTTGCAAGCAAAGAGAAGCCAAACACCAGCGTAGCTTCTCTAACAAAACTCGTTTCGTGAACATGTGTGTACAATTCTCCTTTGTATGCACCTTTTCAAGAGAGACTCCCCTTTCAGTGATAACTTGTCTTACAAAATGGTACTTGATCGATATATGCTTTGATTTACTGTGATCGGTCGGATTCTTAGCCAAATGTATTGCACTTTGACTATCACAAAATAACTTGATGTTGTCCTGCAACCTACCAAATTCACCAAACAAACCTTTGAACCAAATCGGTTCTTTGCAAGCATGAGAAGCAGCAATGTATTCTGCTTCAGTAGTGGATAAAGTGACAATGTTCTTTAGCTTTGACATCCAGCTAATAGCTCCACCTGCAAGAGTAAAGACGTACCCTAAAGTTGACCTTCTCTTATCCAAATCACATGCCAAATCGGAATCAACATATCCGTAAACAAATTCACTACTTTTATTGTAAGTGACACAATAACTACTTATGCCTCTCAAGTACCGAAGCACCCATTTCACTGCTGACCAGTGTTCTTTACCCGGATTTTTCATGTACCTGCTGATAACCCCAACTGCATGTGAAATATCTGGTTGAGTACAAACCATCGCTACATTGGCATATGGAATTCGAGACATTTAATCCTTTTCTTCATCTATATTAGGACATAAACTTGAAGAAAGCTTAAAATGGAAAGCTAAAGGGACTGACACAGGATTCACATTATTCATACCAAATCTCAAAAGTATTTTCTCAATATACTTCTGTTGTGATAGCCATAGCTTACCATTGCTCATGTCTCTAAAATTCTCCATGCCCAAAATCTGTCTTGCTGCTCCTAGATCTTTCATATCAAATGTCCTTGCCATCTGAGCCTTCAACCCGTTGATTTCTTCTATGCTTTTGCTAGCTAAAAGCATATCGTCAACATACAATACTAAGATAATGAATATGCCATTTTTCAATTGCTTAAAATAAACACAATGATCATATTCACTTCTAACATATTTCTGACTCAACATGAAAGAATCAAACTTTTTATACCACTGTCGAGGCGACTGCTCCAGGTCATATAATGACTTCTTGAGCCTGCAGACAAATTTCTCATTGCGATGCTGAACAAATTGTTCTGGTTGTTCCATATATATTTCCTCATCTAAGTCTCCCTGTAGAAATGCAGTCTTAACATCTAATTGTTGCAACTCTAAATCAAGCAAAGCCATTAATGCTAACACAATTCTAATTGAAACAATTTTAACCACCAGTGAAAAAATCTCATGAAAGTCAATACCGGCTTTCTGAGAAAACCCTTTTGTAGCCAACTGCGCTTTGTACCTGTCTTCCATATCATTCACACCCCGTTTCAGCTTGAAAACCCATTTACACCCCACACTTTTCCTGTATTTCGGAAGCTCAACCAGATCCCATGTGTCGTTCTTACCCAAGGCCATCATTTTGTCCTTCATAGCTGCTTTCCACTTGTCACTTTTTGAACCTTCTATTGCTTCCTGATAGCACAGAGGTTCATCATCATTAGCAGTAAAAGAAACTGAAGTAACATAATCATCATACCTTCTCGGTGGCCGTTTGATTCTTGTCGACCTCCTTAAGGATGTTTCTGGCGCTTCGTCAATTGGCTGACTACCATCTGTAGGAACTTCTTGATGATCAGTCTCTGAGCCCTGTTTATGATCTATACCTGAACCTTGTTCATGTTTTGATTCTGAACCCTGTTCATGACTAGTATCTGAACTATGATCATCATGACTATCATTAAAAATGCTATCAAAATGAATGTGCTGAAAGTCAGATACATCATCTTGTTTCAATCTACTATCTACATCTAACTGTATAAGAGAGGATTCATTAAACTTTACATCTCCGTTGATGATGATATTGTGGTTAGTAGGATCGCACAATCTATATCCCTTTGTTCCAACACCATACCCAACAAAGATATACCTTTTAGACTTTGGATCTAACTTAGTTCGCTGATGTTTAGGCACTAGAGCATATGCATCACAACCAAACACTCTGAGTTCAGAATAGTCACAAGG
>APFE031759998.1:29177-44991 GCA_000404065.3 Pinus taeda | reverse complement strand
AATGGATATAATCAAGTATACCTTTACTAGTATGTTTGTCTGTTTTAAACTTTTGTTTACTTTGTTTACCAAACAGACAATGCTTACAGAAATCCAATTTTCCAGATCTTAGATTAGGAAGTAACTTTCGGTCAGCCAAAATTTTCAATCCTCTTTCACTCATATGCCCCAATCTTTGATGCCATAAGTGAATGGAACTACTGTCATGTTCAGACACAGACACATGATCTGACCCAGTTCTACCTTCTAACTGAAATAAATTTCCTACTTTCTTAGCCTTCATCACTAGTAAGATACCTTTATAGATTTTCATAACTCCACCTTGAATTACAGTTTTATATCCATTTGAATCAAGTGCTCCTAATGAAATCAAATTTTTCCTTAAATCTGGTACATGGCTCACATCAGTTAATATTTTGGTTATCCCATCAAACATTTGTAGTTGTATGCTCCAATCCCAACAATATTACATGTTACATCATTACCCATGTACAAAACACCATCATTAATTGATTTATATCCTTAAACCATTCTTTATGGATACACATGTGGTTTGATGCACCGAAATCTAACAACCAATGTTGACCATGATTTGACACATTAATGATAATACTTCATCACTCATACCTGAACCAGATGCCAAACCTGTATCTGTCGTATTTGCCTCTTTCTCTGTCAAAGAATCTGCTTTTGAAGTTTGCTGTTGTCGCTTCCAGCAGTCCTTCTTTAAATGCCCTGATTTTCCACAAAACCAACACTTTAGCTTACTCTTCTTCCCTTTCGACTTTGAACGTGAGTTGCTTGGCTTCCTGGGGCGTCTTTCTTTCGAACGACCTCTAACCATCATAGCTTCTGATGTAGAGGATTCGAAATGCAACTTCCTCCTTGTTTCTTCTGATAATAAGGATGCAACTACATCATCAAACTCAATAGTTTCTGATGAACTAAGACTTATAGAAGTAACAAAATGATCCCATGACTTGGGCAACGAGTACAATAAAGTAATAGCTTTATCCTCAGATGGAATTTTTACTTCTATACTTTGTAATTGCACAAGAAGAGTATTAAAAGCATTTAAATGATCAGCAATCGATGTACCTTCCTTCATTCGCAAACTGTAAAACTGTCGCTTCCGGAAAATCCTATTGGTTAAGGATTTGGTCATGTACAGTTTCTCTAGTTTTTTCCACAAACCAGCAGATGTTGTCTTCAACAGGATATTAAACAAGACATCATCAGCTAGACACAGTCGAATAGCACTTATCGCTCTTTCATCCATCTCGGCCCACTCATTATCTATGATGTTGTAAGGTTGTTTGGATTTGCTCAACAACGCCTTTGCCACGCCATGTTGGACAAGCAAATCATGCATCTTCACCTTCCAGATCTCGAAATTATTTTTTCCATTAAACCTTTCAATTTCAAACCGGGAACTCTAAGTTTTCGCCATTTTGTATCAACTAAAAAACACAATAATCTCCAAAATCCAACTTTTAAATACCAGCAATAAAAAAAACGCTACCTATGCCTTGTAGCCTTTGTTTTAAAAAAAAACAAACTTTTTTCTTTACTGTGCAAATTCCACGCCACAAAAAAAAAAACATACACTTTTAGAAAAAATTGTCTGTCTCACCAAGCCATTCTTCAAACTGTGGAACAGGCACATAAAGAACCGTAAGGAGGAGCAGACTCTAACCATGCTCTACTCCACGCCCACATGCTATACTCCATTCTCATGAACCGTAAGCAGGAGTAGACTCTAGTCACACAATAAAATTGGCACACTGCGTAATTGATCAAGCCTTATCTGCGCTGCATTGGTAACCCAAGAAACCACACCATTGCTGATCAATACAAACCCTGAATAATGTATCAAACAACGCTATATTTTCAGTGGCGAACAACGCTGTGATCCGTATCGAACAGCGCTATTATTTACACCCAATGCTATGGTATATCAGCGCTATGGTATATCAGCGCTATGGTATATCAAAATATTGTTGAAACGCAGGTATATCAACGCTATTATTTACACCCAATGCTATGGTATATCAGCGCTATGGTATATCAAAATATTGTTGAAATGCAAGTATATCACACATATGCACAGGTTTACATAATCTTCCACACGCACCGCTCTGATATAATACCTCCACGTAGGTAAAAAAAAATGCTCCAGCATGTTGCTACGCCAACAATCTATACGTAGACTCTTTGTGGCATATATATTTGATGGTCATACCAGTGAGCAATTGTCATACACCCTATAAATGCCGAATAGGTCCACGCATCGGCTTAACATGCAGGTCTGAAAAGAAAATCGTGGGTTTTTGTTTTTATACCTTCACGCAGCAGGCACCAAACACCTCCAGCGCAACTCCACACTGTTGAACAGCAATAGAACCACGCCTTCAACAAGCAATCTCAGCGCCTCCAGCAGGCAGATTCGAGGACTCCACGCACAGCAATCAACAGCACCAGCGCTCTAGCATTGCTCTGATACCACTTGTTGGAGCTATGATGCTCAGCAAATTAAAACAAACACTCAGCAAATAAATCAAGCACATAAGACACAGAGGTTTAACGTGGTTCACCCAACCAATTTGGGCTACGTCCACACAACATAGGCATCGGCAATCTTTATTAATCAAACAGGAGATTACATAAATCAAATCCTCACAAACTCTCACTCACAAAACGATCCGTATGGATACCTGTTTTATAGCAAGGAGAATCTAACTGCCTCATAAATCCTCTCAACTCAAATTTAGAATGCATTAACTCCCTCCCAACAACCTGGAGCTAATCTAGCAACAAATTCCTATTGTTGTCATCTACTGAAATTTTTGCCCATTTAACATAAAACAGAAAATCTCAACATGTCCAATAAGAGTGAAATGTTTATACTCCGGGATATATATATATATACTATGTGTTGCTCAATCTTTGTGCTTGTATAGGTTAAAAGATGGTTTCTATAAGATATATGGACGGTTTCTGCTCTATATTTATACTAACTATATGGTGGCATTCTACCACTTTGGTTTGTGCACCTTAGTATTTTTATAAATATTACTTTCCTAAATTCTTATTTGAAAACATACCTATGAATATGTATCTACTTCAATTTCTAGCAATATGCATAGGTTTTATTTTTCTTTCAAGGTTTCTGAACTCCTGCTTAGTAACATTGGCAATTTTCGATTCAGATAGTCGTTTCTGCATCTATGAAAACAGATACATTGGTTTTATTACCTGGCAGTCGAGTATAATGTTTTTTCCCTGCTATTTTCTTACAAAATTAGAAAACTTAGGATATTTCTCCTGAACATTACATTTATGAGAAACCAGAAATATTGATCACTCATAGAGTCTATTTGAAATTGGGCGTAGTTCGCTATAAAGTTTTCTGTTGTTTTTCATTAAATTGATGCACTAGACCTTTTTTTATGTAGCATCTTGTTAACTAGAGATTTATTTTTCCCAATATTCATAGGAAAATAAGGTTCGGAGCACTGAGTATTTCAAACTCAGATTATTAGTCCTCGTCCGCCTTCTTATCGTTCAGGTAGTTTTTTTTAAACAAGTGGGCGACGTTATTTCCATATACTAGTAGAAAATGAAACATTGTTAGATTTGAGTGCTCATACTATGTATTCGAAATTATTACATAAACTCTATCATAATTTCATTAAAAGCAGCTAATAATATTGTTCGTATACCTGTAGCATCGCTATCGATCTCCAATTTCTCATAGCTAGATATATAATAATATAATACCTGCATTCAATCAAATTAGTAACCTCACTCTTTGAAAGGGTTCAAATTATAGATCTCCGAGTGCTCACATGTCCATCTCCATCTAAAATTAAGAGTTCTATGAAAAATTTCTGGAATTCATCTTTTGTTTATGTCTGTTCATTTTTAAACAATAAAACAAAAAAAACATCAGAAATAAAATTAAATAAATTCCCATAAGAAAATAATCCAACCAGATTCACCAATGGGGGAAACACTTGGAAATCTCACACCTTTCACAACCCAACGTTGAACTGAAATCTTCCCCAGTTCGCTCCCAAGCTGATAATACTTTCCAACGAGATCAACCATCTTTGTTGATCTCTCCACAGTTATTTAATATTTTTTTTAAGGATTAATTTTCTTCTGGCTTTCGTAGTCTTTTTTAACTACTTGGGCTTTTCCATAAAAGTCTGTCTCTCTCACATTGTTTTAAGCTTATCCAAGTTTAACATCTTTGCCTAGTTAAGTTATTAAATAGATTTGATCTCACATCCATTAATGTTTATTTAGAACCTTATCTAGAATCATTATTATGAAAATATTATCCAAATCTCATTTACCAATGGGATTTTGTTTTGTTTCTTTTGGCAAGTATGAGTGTTTCATTTCCAAGTACTTCCTACCCCTTCTATTTATTTATTAATCAAAATTATTTATTTACATAATCATATCAATGTTCTTCATGGTCTTTTTCCCATGCCTACTCACACAATTCCATCTAAACAAATACATTGCATAAATTGAGAGATATTATATTATAGTGAACCACTACAAAATTTCATGGCATAAGAGGGATGATTTTTTTTTCCAAATCTTTCATTCTTAAACAAGTTTTCATTTAAAAAAATTTGATTGCTTTAGGCTCAAGCTAGATGCATTCTTAAGATCCATATATATCCACAAACCACCATAGGTAATCATGAAATGACTAACTCAAACTGTATATATAATTATATATCTTTTTAAAACTGATAAAAACATTACATATACATAATATCTACCACTCAATTACCATATTAAACTATATAACACATTTTATCGTTATCTCTAAATTTTTTTAATAAAAATTTTAAACCAAACTAAAAATTTATTAAATTTGATAAGCTTCTTTCTTTATTATTTCTTAAACATTACTTATATATAATATTTTTTAATAGATTAAAATATCTTAAAATTAATTATTAGTATCTAAAATATTATGTGTGGCAGCTACACTAATTATATATGCTCGATAGTAGCAACAACAGAGCATGCTAACTCAGTAATAATATCTCCACTGGACGGCACTATCACTCTAATCTATCTTCATTCTTATCGCACTATCATGTATGCACATCATAAACCATACATCCTCCATATGCACCTCAGATATGATATTACCGATTCTACCATTCTCCATAGATTGGATGTCTCTTTTAATTATAATCAAATCATTTTATTGTTGCTTTCAATTGACCTATATGCAGCAAACCATTTTCTCTAGGTGTATACAATCACTCTAAATCACATAGTATTTAACTAGCATTAAACCCACAACCTCACAATAGAAAGAATGTACCCATTCCACAAATTGTACTAGATTGACACCTTCATTTCTTCCCATTAACACTAATCATTTTACAAAAGATCAAATTGATTAATTGGGACTAATTCAACATTTTGCCATTTCGAAAACCCTAGGAAAAAACTCTAGTACAAACTCATGGTATTTTTTGTTTGAACGCATAGATCGTGTTTTCTACCTCTAAGTAACGTTATGGTGATATAAACACAAGCAAAGGCATATTTTCCTAATGGTACAAAGGCAAGACAAAGCATATTTTCCAATTGTCATGGGGATGAGGAAGCACGCCAAAAAACATGTGTTAATTATTGGAAAATTCAAATTTATTCAACACATATCTATATTAACTACCGTACAACTTAAATATACCATACAACTTCCTTGGACACCTCTACCACATGCATACACCTCTAAAATATCTAAACACATCATCCACACCATATACAGGATCTCCTTTGCATTTGACATCTATACCTAACTCAATGACTTTGTGATTGATATCAGTTTCCTTAGACACCTCTAAGGCATGCATATACCTCTAAAATATTTAAACACACCATATACAATATCCTCTTTGCATTTGACATCGATGCCTAACTCAATGACTTTGTGGTTGATATCAATGGTGTGACTTTGTGGTTGATATCAACGAAAACACCACGTTGCCAACCATTTATGGTGAGCACCTTGAATTACAATGGTATTAGGTGTAGTAAAACCAACATTAAGAAAATAGTGAGCAGAAAAAAAAACCAGTGACATAAAGATAGGGATGTATACGTATTTAAAATTAAAATGTTTTTACTAGAAAATATATGTTTTTTTTTTAACACTATTAAATAAATATATATATATATATATATTATATATATATATATATAATTTCATTGAAAGGTTTGAGGATGGATGGTTTGATATTCTCTTTTTTAAAAATCGTAAATATTAGTTTGGGTCAACTAAGGTGGGAAGTGTGGGCGATAATTATACGTGCTTCTTCATTTGGAGTGATATTGGTATACTTTCTCCAAGGTGGGACGTGCTTATGTACTACACTTAATTTATGTATAACATGTGTATTATTGGTGAGAAAATTAATAATAATGGTAATTAAACGGAGAAGATATTTATATTTTTCCAATTTACATATATAACAATAAATTGAAGATCTACACTACAACTAACCCTTGCCTCTCTCTTTTCCTTTCACCTAAGACGTTATTAATCTTTCCTATGATGCTCCTACATGTTGTGACACTTCCTAATATTAATCTACCACCTGGTCAGACAGGGAGTTTCTTTTACTAAGTCAATTAAATCCTTACCTGGGATTAGAACTAAATGAGGTAACCGAGAAAATATTATTGTGACTATATATTGATCTATATATGGTCCTGGAACGGTATCCCTTTTATAAACAATAAATTGAAGATCTACACTACAACTAACCCTTGCCTCTCTCTTTTCCTTTCACCTAAGACGTTATTAATCTTTCCTATGATGCTCCTACATGTTGTGACACTTCCTAATATTAATCTACCACCTGGTCAGACAGGGAGTTTCTTTTACTAAGTCAATTAAATCCTTACCTGGGATTAGAACTAAATGAGGTAACCGAGAAAATATTATTGTGACTATATATTGATCTATATATGGTCCTGGAACGGTATCCCTTTTATAAGCTTAATGTAAATTTGCATAAATAACTTTATTTTCACGTTCAACGCAAATTTACTAAAACTGTTAAAAGTACACTATCTGTTGATATATGCTCTTGAATCGAAATTAGTAAAATGAGATCCAGAGTTTTTATATATGCTTTTGAAATGAAATTAATGATTTATTAGTTCCATAGAAGATACTAGTGTTTAGAACTGCAAAAAGAATATTTTACTTCTAATCGAAAAACAAAATTTCAAATGCGAAAGTTTATTTTGCGTATAGTAAAGAATGATATCACCTCAAAAGAAATTTTTAATTTGGGCACAGAAAAAAATTAAAAATTAAATAATAAAGTTTGTACATTGTAAAATTATTTCATAATATTCTCCCTTCACTTGAAGAGAGTCGCTGCACCATTACTCCATATTAAAGCGAAAAAATTGTACTCTATTTAATTTGGTTCTCAAGAATCTTGTTCCAAAAATTCATTTCCAAACAAAATCATAGACAAGAAGTGACGAGTTATATTTTTGAATTTGAGAGATGTTGTTAGATACTATTACATTAAAAATATACTTATTTCAAAAGAAAATATTAATAATAAAATCTTTGCAATGTGTAATAAATGAATGCTTCCATGTCCCTCTTAAATAACAAAATATTATATCATCTTTATATATAAAGCCATAAAATAATTAACAGTAGAAAGATCAAGTAATTGAGAGTAAAAAAAAATTGGTTTTCCTTCAATTTTTTATACGAGGTAAAGTATATTAATTGTAAATATAGAGTTTAGATATTAATCTTATATCTATGAAGGGGATAGATGTTTAACAAAGAGTGACATATGGTATTTAAGAAAACAATAAATGAAAAAAAGAATTCCATTTGAAAATGAAGGCAAATATTTTAATTTCTAGATATAGGGTGAACACGTTAGTTTTATAAACTTATATCAATTTTACATATTTGAAGCAAATAATTAAAAGTAAAAGTCTTTTGTATTTCTATATTTTTATATTTTTACTTTTCTAGTAATGAGCAAGATATTGTACTTCTTTTCTTATTGAAATGTACCATGCAATATTTAGGAAATATAAAGTAATATCTCTATTAACCAAAATTATAAAATGTTTATATTAAATCTACCTAGATCAAAAAATAGAATCTTAGTGGCTGCTTAAAATTTTCTTTAAATTTTGAATTCAAAAAGAGCTTTTCCATTTTTAGGAATTTTGGACTCTGCTTGTACCTTGAGTAAGATACGATGTTAAAATAGATCTATGTCGGTATAATAACTTCCATCATACAAATGAAATAGTAATAAACACCACAAAAAAAATCTATTTAAAAATATAGATTTGGTAAAATATTTGTGTTACATTTTATAATCCATGTTTAATCATTGGATATGTAATGTTACTAATTTTAAATGAAATTAAAAATAATAAAAAATAAAAGTTGAATCTACTTTTCGATATTTGATACTTTATATTAAGCCCCTCACTCACTTGTAATTTAAAAATATAGATTTGGTAAAATATTTGTGTTACATTTTATAATCCATGTTTAATCATTGGATATGTAATGTTACTAATTTTAAATGAAATTAAAAATAATAAAAAATAAAAGTTGAATCTACTTTTCGATATTTGATACTTTATATTAAGCCCCTCACTCACTTGTAATTTAAGGGTAGTTCACACATTTTGACACACATAACATAGGGTGGAATTTATAACATCTCAAAATAATTATAATTATAGATTAATACGACCTCATGAACGCCTTCAAAATCAAATTCATTTTACATTGTTTAAAACAATCCCTTTATTCTCAAAACAAGGTTGGTGGGAATGTTTTTTCATGTTTTCTGGTAAAAATGGCAATGTTTGTATTAATGAAAATAAAACTCACTGGTCCGCTCTACGAAAGAGAGTTTGAACCAGGAGAATCTAGCTCTGTAGAACAATCTATATTGTTCATCACCATTACACATTAAATAAAATACATGGTCTTAGGGAAATTTTAACAACATCCTAAGAAATAGAAACTAATTCCTATCGTGAGGCTACGTGAACCAAATCTACCTATTCTAGGATATTCTCCATTATCTTCAACACTCCCCCTTAATGGAGAATGGGTTCACATATATGCCTAACACCTCCCTAAACATTTGAAACTTCACCTTTCCAAGGGGCTTAGTGAAAATGTCCGCAACATTATCACATGTATTACAATATTGCAGATGAATTTCTTTAGATTGCACTTTCTCTCTTACAAAATGGAATTGAGTATCAATATGTTTCATGTTTTTGTGAAACACCGGATTGTTGGCCAACGTGATTGAACTTTGATTGTCGCACCTGATTCTTGTTGCAACTGTTTGTTCTTCCCCAAAATCTTGGAGAAGTCTCTGCAACCAAACTGCCCCGTACGTTGATGCGCACATAGCTTGATACTCTGCTTCTGCTGAGGACAAGGAGACTGTCTTTTGCTTCTTGCTGCTCCAATTGATCACCTCGGATCCAAGAGTTAATACATAACATGTTATAGATCTGCAATCATCTACATTTCTTGCCCAACCTGAATCTGCAAATCCTACCTGTCTAACATCAGAAGATTCAGTGTACATAATTCTATAATCTAAAGTACCTTGTAGATACCTCAAAACATTCTTCGCTACATTCCAATGGCTTTCGAGTGGCTTAGACATAAATTGGCTTAACATGTTGACTGCATAAGCCAAATCATGTCTAGTGGTGGTTAGGTAGATTAGAGTCCCAACCAGTTGTATGTAAAGTGTTGCATCCATGTCTTTTGAGCCATCCTCACACTGCAATTTGATATTTTGTTGTAATGTTACCGGTGTAGACTTACATTGATCCATTCTAAACTTCTCTAATAGGCCTTTGACATACTTTGCTTGAGACAGAAATGTTTGACCTGAATCTCTCCAAATCTCGAGACCTAAACAATATCTAAGTTCACCAAGAAGCTTCATCTGAAACATCTATGACATATGCTGCTTTATTTCATCAATTAGATATATAACATCAACTGTAATTATCAAATCATCTACATATAATGAAATCAACGCTACACATCCTTGTTCATCTTTCATGGTGTAAAGATTAGGGTCATTCTTGCTTCTATTATAGCTAGCTTGTAGAAAAAATGAATCAATTTTCTCATACCATGACCTAAGAGCTTGTTTTAGTCCATAAAGTACATTCTTCAACCTACAGACTAAATGTTTTTTTCCCTTATGGACAAACCATTCTGGTTTCTCTAAATAAACCTCTTCTGTCAGTTCTCCATTTAGAAATGCAGACTTTACATTTAGTTGGTTCATCATCCAATGTTTCTTAGTAGCTAAAGCAATTAACATTCTGATGGTATTCAATTTAGATGCAGGGGCGAAGGCTTCTTCATAATCTATCCCTTCTTTTTGTGTATACCACTTTGCAACCAACCTAGCTTTTTTTTTTTTTTAGTTCCATCTGAATTAATTTTCGGTTTATATAGCCATTTGCAACCTATGACTTGTTTTCCTCTAGGGAGTTCTACCAATTCCCAAGTGTTATTTCCGATTATTGAATCATATTCCTATTCCATGGCTATATTCCATTCATTACTTTCATTTGCTTCTTTATAACTAGATGATTCAACAACATTCATCATACTAGTTATAAATGCATTTTCCTTATATCTTGCAGGAATTTGAGATTTCCTACCTGATCTCCTGAGTGCTGGGGTGGTGGTTCCAAACCTTGTTTCTTTCGGTTGTTGCTAATGTTGTTGTTGTTGTTGTTGATGCTGCTGTTGCTGATGTTGTTGTTGTTGTTGTTGTTGTTGTTGATGTTTATCCTCTCCCTTTGTTTGCTTCTCATCGTGATTGTTCTCTGCATTTTGTTCTTCAAAGTATGGAATGTCCCATCCATCATAGTGCTCATCAATTTCTTCACCATCCTGATCATGGAATTTAACATTTATACTAACAAAGATCTTGTGAGTAGAGGAATTAAATAATCTGTATGCGTTATATGACAAACAATACCCTATAAAAGTACATATGATGGCTTTTGAGTCTAATTTTCTTCTATCTTCCTTTGGTATGTGGGCAAATGGTTTACATCCAAATATTCTTAAGTGTTTTACTGCAGGCTTATATCCATATAAACCCTCAAAAGGAGTTTTAAACTCAATACTTCTTGTAGGACTCCTATTTTTTAAATAGACTGCAGTATTCACTGCTTCAGCCCAAAAACCATTTGAAAGATTCTTACCTTTTAGCATACTTCTCGCACATTCAACTAGAGTTCTGTTCTTCCTTTCTATTACTCCATTCTACTGTGGAGTATGGGATACTGTGAACTGCTGCAAAATTCCATGATCTTTACAATATCTGATAGGCTCTTCTTTCCTGTATTCTCGCCATTGATCAAAACGAAGAATTTTTATATGTTTCCCTGCTTGTCTTTCAATCATATTTTTAAACTGCTTAAAGTATTCGAATGTATGACCCTTCTTACTTAATAAATACACCTAAGACAACTTCGTATAGTCATCAATAAACAATAGGAAGTACACTACACCTCCTAATGATTTTGTCTGTATGGGACCACAAACGTCTATGTGCACTAACTCCAGTATTTCCCTCTGTTTCTTTTCTACTCTAACAGGGAATTCTTCTCTATGCATTTTTCTTAAAGTACAAGCATTGCAATCATTATGTACTTGATTTAGCATAGGAAGATCTCTTGCCATTTCATTCCTCTGTACTAACAACAAATCATTGTAATTGATATGGCCAAATCTCTCGTGCCAAAGCTCTTCTGTAGTTAGGCTTGCTGCTGTTAATGCTCGAACCAGTGCAGGTCTCACATCCAACTTGTAGAGTCCTCCTATCCAGATTCCTGTAGCAATTGTCTTCATACCATCTAGCAGATCCTTAATGTAACAGTTAGATTTAAAGAATTCAACTTTAAAATCTTGATCTGTAATCATTGATACAGAAATCAACTTTTTTGTTATGCCAGGCCAAAAAAATTACATTATAAATTTGTTTGATATTACCATCAGGCAGAATAACAGGAACTCTCCCACATCCTTTGGTTTGATGGCTTCTATCATCTCCTAGGTAAATATGTGCGCATTCATTGATCTATTTAAAATCCTCCAGCCAGTGATTGTTCCCTGTCATGTGTGTTGATGCTCCTAAATCTACATACCAAATGTCTGCATCAACATTTTCATTACGATCTGCTATGAATAACCTTAAATTCTACACATGATCACCGTTTGCGAGATGACTTGTATGTCTTTTTAACTTCTGCTATTCTTCATGATACTTCTTTTTCTTACATTCCGTGGCAATATGACCCAATTTTCCACAATAAAAACATTTTGTTTCAGAGTAGTTTTTATTCGGATGCATACCTTGAGTCAGATTTGGCCATTTATGTGAACTTGCTCTGTTTTGTTGTTGTGGACGTCATTTCCCATTGTAGAAGTCTTTCCTTGCCACCAATGCGAGATCAACACTCTGGGGCTTCATAGTCGATCTCCTCTCTTCTTCCTCTATTAGTATACCAGTAATCTCTTCAAAATGCGGGATCTTCTCTCTAGCATTGATCCCAGTGATGAACATTTGATAATCATCAATGACAACATTCATTGTAATGGTCACAATATCTGTATCATCCATTGTATGACCAATATCTAATAATTTGTTTTTTAGATCCTTGATCCTTGCTACGAATGAAGCAACCATTTCATTTTCTTCCATCATCATGGAAAAAATCTTACTCTTGAGAAACAAAAGATGATTTCAATTTCTGATCTTGTACAATTCCTTCAAAATTCCCCAGATGTCGTTCGCTGATTTACCTTCTCTAATGTGTGGTATAATGCAGTCTTTCACTGACATCTTTAACATTGTCCTTGCTCTGCCTTCTCGTTTCTCCCTATCTACGACGGTTGCAGATCCACCCGAGGGGTTTGGCTCATCCCCATTCACAATCTGCCAAGCACTCTACGCTTCTAGCAGAGTATGTATCTTAATATTTCAATATGCATAATTGGAACCATCGAGCTTGTTATGCTCATTCATGCATGCTTCAAATATGTTTTTATTCATCTTGGCAATTTAGAGAAGGAAAAAAAAATTGACAAGTAAACGATGTTAAATTTACCCCAGATCCATGACAGAGACAAATCAATGTTTTTTGATATCGCAACAGACACGTAGATCTTCGTGGCTTCCTTCTCAGCCTCGAGACAGCCTCCTATTGTCAGCTATAGCCTTGTTCTTGGCTTCCCCACTCAGCTTCTCTGGTAGCTACAACCTTTTTCTTGGTTCCCTTTGCAATTTCTTTGATTTACACAATCGTCGTTGATATTTTCCAAATATCCAAGACCGTCGCTGAAGTACACCAATTTTCTGAGACTAGTCACTGAAATAAGCCCAATTTCAGAGACCGTTGCAGTTTTTATGCGATTTCCAGAAACCATCGCTAGTGTACACCTAAAAAGTGCGACGATGGGAAAATAAAAAATTTTGGGAAGTTTGGTCATCGCGGCTAGGCTATACACTCAAACCCTGTGACGATTTCAGTTCAAAGAATCACCCACCATCCAGTGTAGAGGTTCTTCAACCTTGACACTCATACCCATATAAAAATGGCAAGTTTGTATTAATGAAAATAAAACCCACTGGTGAGCTCTACAAAATAAAGTGTAAATCAAGAGAGTCCGGCTCTGCAGAAAGCTCTACATTGTTTATCACCATTACATATTAAATAAAATACATGGTTTTAGGAAAGTTAGAACAACATCGGAAGAAATAGAAACTAATTCTTATCTTGAAGTTACGAACCAAAATCTAGGTGTTCTAAGATATTCTCCATTATCTTCAACATTTTCCAATTTCAAATTTATGTTTTCAGAGGTTTTGGTTTCTTAACAGACATTTCTTTTTTAAATTCATTCATGTTTACCATAATAAGTAAATTTTAACTACGGCAAAATGCTGCAGGTTACTGAGAAAATGTTTAAAATTTGCTCGGACTCTCTAAGATAAATCGACATGTGGCATTCTCCATCTTCAGTTTGAAAACATTCGGCGCTTCAAAACAAAATAAAAATAAGATAGTCAATAATTCCACATAATATCTTGCGGCAAGATTACATCTTTGCGATATCGACCAGGCGAAGTACGAAACGATTGTAAAATTTTAAAACCCAGAAATATTATTCAATGAATAAAGAATCTGTTGGGTATTTTTGCAATGGGAAAATACCAAAACCACAAAAATTAAAACACAGAGGCAATGCTCTGTTTCCTTTACTCCAGGATCTTTTTGCATAGAGAAGCTTTTTAAAAAAAATTACTGAGCAGAGTATTGCACCACCATAAAATATTTCTATTCATTAAACAAAAAAACACTTACATATTCATCCTTTTTTACTCAGAGGGATTCACCAAAACATTTTAACAAAAATTACTCTGCCTCCATTGAAATTTTACACCAGTGTGTGTAAATATTTCATTTACATTCACTGCTGTGTGAAAACAAAAATTACAGGGATTTACACATTTACCTTTTCACTGCTGTGTGAAACAATTCATGGTTTTGAAACAAAACTACCCATTGGTTTTCTTCATTCACTTCTCCTTCTCCTGCACTGCTGTGCATTCTTTTTACTTCTTACATTACAAAAAAAAAATTTACTCGGCTGCGTTTTTTTCACTTGGCCTTCATTCGCTGCTGCGTTTCATACATATTCAAAAATGAACTCTGTCACAATTTTACGAGTTCCCCCAGTTCTTCATTGGGTGCTGCTAACCCCCTGTTTCTATTCTCCCGTATGCCATTCACTTAACAAAAAAAAGTCAACACGCATGCATTGCATATACCATACAATTCATATGAAATTTAATAAAACTTACATACCCCATACTTCTGTATATAAAAAAAATTACGCACCGTAAAACCATTAAATACCTTACCAAAAACAAATGACATAATATTAACTTAGGGTATGGGCCATTATCTTACTCCACCCGTGTACCTTCCTCGCGATCGAACAGCGGAGAATGAACACGTTAATCGAACGGTGGAGGATGGATATCGGAAGACCCTTTCTCACTGTACTTTACTCCACAATGCAACTTTGGTAAATCAACGGTTGTAAATGCTGGAGTTCATCGGACGAATATCGGATGGGGGCTTTTGACTGATTTTTATCGTCCGAAAAGTGCTTGAGGGTGATGTCACGCCAATCCACGTGCCTCCTCCAAAATGCATCGGAGCCCCTTCATACGGAAACCTCCTTAAGCCAAAAGCGGTGCGATAACTTCTCGGTGGTTTCAGGTTTTCCGCTGGGTGGTTTTGACATGGTGTTGACTGCTGGTCCGCGCGCGCAGTGAAATTACAAATTTAACACTCCCCTTTAATTTTAGCTGTTGGGCATTCGGTCATACCCAGACACTTCCTCAAAAATTCAAAGCTTTTCTGATCCAGTGGCGTTGTCAAGATGTCTGCAACCTGTTCTTGTGTCCTGCAATGTTCTAGGACAATTTCTCCATTGTTCACCAATTCTCCGATGTAGTGAAACCTTGTATCAATGTGTTTCGTTCTCTTATGAAACACTGAATTCTTTGACTGTGAAATAGCAGAGCTATTGTCGCAAAAAATCACTGTCGCTTTTGCCTGCTCTTGGCCTAAGCTCCTCAACATCCTTCTCATCCAAACTGCTTGACATGTTGCTGCTGTAGCTGCCACA
>APFE031759998.1:11192-23171 GCA_000404065.3 Pinus taeda | reverse complement strand
ACCCATCTTGAACTAATTCCCATAAATCTTGACAGGAAAAGAGGGCTTTCATAGTTATTGCCCAATAATCATAGTTCTTCCCATTGCACTGTGGGAGCTGGGTGTTAAACATACCCATACCAGTGCTTGTGCTGGCCATTCCTTGCATCCTCAGCTATGCTTCTTAATCCTTGACTGTGTATTTAAAAACAATTGACTGCTGCAACCAAAAGACTCCTCCCTTCAGCTTCTTTGTCACCTTCAAAGAGCCTAAGCCTGCTCTGATACCACTGTTGGGTATTTTTGCAATGGGAAAATACCAAAACCACAAAAATTAAAACACAGAGGCAATGCTCTGTTTCCTTTACTCCAGGATCTTTTTGCACAGAGAAGCCTTTTAAAAAAATTACTGAGCAGAGTATTACACCACCATAAAATATTTCTATTCATTAAACAAAAAAACACTTACATATTCATCCTCTTTTACTCAGAGGGATTCACCAAAACATTTTAACAAAAATTACTCTGCCTCCTTTGAAATTTTACACCACTGTGTGTAAATATTTCATTTACAGTCACTGCTGTGCGAAAACAAAAATTACAAGGATTTACACATTTACCTTTTCACTGCTGTGTGAAACAATTCATGGTTTTGAAACAAAACTATCCACTGGTTTTCTTCATTCACTTCTTCTTCTCCTGCACTGCTGTGCATTCTTTTTACTTCTTACATTACAAAAAAAAATTTACTCTGCTGCGTTTTTTTCACTTGGCCTTCATTCGCTGCTGCTGCGTTTCATACATATTCAAAAATGAACTCTGTCACAATTTTACGAGTTCCCCCAGTTCTTCATTGGGTGCTGCTAACCCCCTGTTTCTATTATCCTGTGTGCCATTCACTTAACAAAAAAAAGTCAACACGCATACATTGCATATACCATACAATTCATATGAAATTTAATAAAACTTACATACCCGATATTTCCGTATATAAAAAAAATTACGCCCCGTAAAAACATTAAATACCTTACCAAAAACAAATGACATAATATTAACTTAGGGTATGGGCCATTATCTTACTCCACGCAACATTTAAGTTTGGCAGACCCGGTGTACCTTCGAACGGGGGAGAATGAACACTTTAATCGAACGGTGGAGGATGGATATCGGAAGACCCTTTCTCACCCTACTTTACTCCACAGTGCAACTTTGGTAAATCAACAGTTGTAAATGCTGGAGGTCATCGGACGAATATCGGATGGGGGCTTCTGACTGACTTTTATCGTCCGAAAAGTGGTTGAGGGTGATGTCACGCCAATCCACGTGCCTCCTCCAAAATGCATCGGAACCCCTTCGTACGGAAACCTCCTTAAGCCAAAAGCGGTGCGATAACTTCCTGGTGGTTTCAGGTTTGCTGCTCGGTGGTTTTGACATGGCGTTGACTGCTGGTCCGCGCGCACAGTCAAATTACAAATTTAACAGAATCTTTTCATCACATTAAATAAATTTTAATGATTGAAGGACTTCTTTGATGACTATGTAAAATTTTGTTGCGAAAATCGCATAGGGATCCCATAGTTAGACATTTTATTTGGCTTTTCGATCTTTGGACATTTTGTTTTTATTCGCAAAAGCTGCAAAAGTTGGGCCCGGCTGAATTTGGGGCAGCTCACAAAGAAAAACTGCTTTACTTCCGTGCAGGGTGAGCCAAAAACACATAATAATTTATAGATGTTTTTAATGTTCAATAATAAAAGTGTAAAAGTATCTCTTTTTAATAATTTATCTCCTTACTGTGGCCTTAAACTATCTTTGTCATACCGGGGCAACTCCCTTAGAAAAACTGAATAAGATATGGCTTGGGGAATCAGCATCCGTCCACATTACAAAGAAGGTACTAGTCAACAGAAAAGTGCTACACATGCCTACTATTTTCATGTATTTTAAGAGCGTCATCGGAAAGGCACCTGAAATGCATGCACACCAAGTAAGCGCATGCACACCAAGTACTTACTGTTAAGTGTTTGAACAATAAGCGGGAGATTTGGCGGTGTTATTCCAAGGATACCAAACCTACTTACCGAATTCGAATTCGATATTGAAAAAATTCGATGGATTAAAATTCAATATGGGAAAAATTCGAAAATATAAAACTAATAAAAAAATTATTATTTTATGATTTAATTATTTTTCTTTAATATAAAAATTTAAAATTAAAACAATTAGAAATATTATACTTCCATATAATATTATATAAATTTGTTTTTAGAAAAACAAATACATCCAAAATTATTATTTAAAAAAAATTCATTTTCTTAAAAAAATGCCGACCTCAAATCAAACTTTTTTTTTATCTCTTAAAAATAAAAAATAACGTGAATATTGATTAATAACTTAAAACCTAAATATCTACGGAATCCTATTAGCTCTTTTAGCGAATCCTATTATTTAGGTTGTAAATTCTGTTACTCGTGTTAAAGGCTGCAAATCCTATGTTTTTGCCATCTGTTCCCTCTACTGATTGTGGGCTAGAATCCGCATTTCCTAGTCGAGTAAGGGAAAATGAAGATGCCCTCTTTGCTTTGCAAGAATATTAAGGGACTCTTCCTCATCTATAATTCTGACTCCATCCACGGCAGTTTTGTCAGTAATAGAAGCTAATTACATTCTGCATTGATCGATTTAATCATATTTTTCACAGAACTAAATTGAATTGCCGAATATTCAAATTTTATAATTCTGACTCCATCCACAGCAGTTTTGTCAGCAATAGAAACTAATTAAATTCTGCATTACATTCTGCATTGATCGAATCGAATTTAATCATATTTTTCACAAAACCGAATTGAATTCAAATTTTTTGTCAGCAATAGAAACTAATTACATTCTGCATTGATCGAATCGAATTTAATCATATTTTTCACAAAACCTAATTGAATTCAAATTTTTCAGCCTGATTAGGCGGAATTTGGTAACTATGATATCAACCCCTATCATCGTTTCTAGATTGAAATTGGCAATTGTAAGATATAATTTTTGGGACTATGATTGTTACACTCAGGAGACATCTACCGTAATTTATCAAATTACATAAGAATGAATGTCATTTAAATTTCTAATTTAACAAATTAGATAAAAATAAATGTCATTCAGATCTTTATGTTAGAAAATCTTTTTGGATTGATTTACAGGAACTATATAGACATTTATTTTACATGTTCAGATTAGTTAAATGGATATTCGCATGCTCTTCATTGAGAAAATTATTGAGAATGAATTAATGCACAAATGTTTTTCGTTTGTCCAAACGGAAAAGGAGATGGTAATCTTTAGACTCGAAAATGTCTTTAGTTGGTCATGGAAATTATAAAGTATGGTTAGTTTATAATCGAGGTGAATAACAATTTGGACGAGCTTAATGCACTTGCTGAACTAGATTGTGAAGAAGCGAATATTACAATATTCAGGGGTTCGGTTCGTGGGTAGAGTCTATGATGATGAGATGATGCATTGGAGTTCACGTAAAGAGGATTAAAAGGTCCTTGTGGAGAACCAACATGAGGTGCAATGGGATCAATCGGTAGCATAGGATTAGGAATTGAGTACAAATATATTATAGGGATCTCCACATAATCCATGGTAGGAGGTGTATCTCTCCATTGAGGTAGCTCACTCGTCAAGAGTATAGTATGTAGGAGTCGTTGAGCTTGTGTGATGGCCTGGAATAACTTATTATTATTCTTAGGCAAGGCATTTTGTCTCATCTTAATGTGAGCGTGAGGTAGCTTCAACAAAAGGTGTGACATGGCAACAAGGGTATTGCCTAGAATAGAAGGAGAGGTGCGGAGGGATTCAAGCTCCTCTCCCTTCTCGGATTGTTGTTTCAACTGTATGATGTTTGAACACTTAAATTCTAAATATGAAGCTAGAAGTCGAAGAAATTCGATGTTGCTCTAGATTTTGAATTGGTGGGAAGAAGTTGAATTCTAGCGGAGTTGTTCTAGAGGGAAATGAGGGCAATGAAAAGAGGAATCATAACTCATGGTTGAATATGGGTGGATATTAAGATCCATGCTACCCAATTTGGTGTCATATAACCCAAATCCATCTATATAAGAGAGTTGATAGAGCATCAAAATACATTTTGTCTCATCTTAATGTGAGCGTGAGGTAGCTTCAACAAAAGGTGTGACATGGCAACAAGGGTATTGCCTAGAATAGGAGAGGTGTGGAGGGATTCAAACTCCTCTCCCTTCTCGGATTTTTGTTTCCACTGTATGATGTTTGAACACTTAAATTCTAAAGATGAAGCTAGAAGTCGAAGAAATTCGATGTTGCGCTAGATTTTGAATTGGCGGGAAGAAGTTGAATTTTAGCGGAGTTGTTCTAGAGGGAAATGAGGGAAATGAGAAGAGGAATCATAACTCATGGTTGAATATGGGTGGATATTAAGATCCATGTTACCTAATTTGGTGTCAAAAAATCCAAATCCATCTATATATAGAGTTAATAGAGCATTAAAATACACTAGTTCATTAGATGAAATTTCAGTTTAAAAGTGGCATCTTAAAGAAAATAATGACATAATAGTAAAAATAATAAAATAAGAGTTATGAATTCGAGAGGGACAAAAAGAAAATTACTTTTTTATTGTATTTATTGATTATGTAGTTAGAGGTTTACTCAAATTTCAAGTATAGACATTATTTGGATGTGGAATTTAATTCGACGTGTAATGAGTGTTTACAATTGAAATGTAAGCAAACATACAATGAAATAAACCAAAAATATAATTAAAAAAATAGTTTTCTTATTTTCTCTCCAAACTATTTACATGAATCTCTTTATAAATTTAAAAGATTTTGAAATATTTAAACTGAAGTAAATTCTTATCTCAATTTCTTTTCTCCCGAATAGCAACAATATTGCCTAGTAATAAATCTATTTAGTAAGAACCCCGAGATAGATTACATTTTTATGGGAGAAAAGTATAAAATTGTGTAAATAGCACAAATTACGTTATCTTTATGGTGTGCGCAAATATTAACAGACAGAACAAAGAAAAATCAGTTACCCGGGCAACATAATAAAGCCCTTGCAACGAAGGTATCTAAAGAAGTTTGCATACTTAGATGGTTAGACTGAATCTCCAACAGGCTGGAGATGATGTCGAGACCAAAACCGAGTAAGTGTACAGCCAAAGCGTTTGAGCAAGGGCCCAACAGAAGACATGGGAATAAAGCTAGAGTTTGACTCACAACTACAACTAGAGGTACAAGGAAGATAATAGATGTCTTGTTAACTTTTGTTTAGATTATGTTTATAGGAAATAGAAATTATTTTTCAATTATTTTTTCTGGCCTATTGAACTTTTGTTATTCTCTTGCCTTTCTTTTCATTACAATGTAGTGAATAACTAGTCCTCAAGTAGACTCTCAATTGCTACATGGAAAAAAATTATTTTTTTGAAAACTTCTCAAATATATATAAAATTAATATATTATTTAGAAAATTTATATCGTCTTTGCACACATTTTTTCATTATTATACATATCACCTTGTATAGATTTAGGAAGGTTAATTCCTAATCTTACTTGAGTTAGATAAATTAACGAATAAAATTTCGGAGAGATTGCAGTTCTTTACATGAACATCCTTGTGGGACAATGGCCTAAGTTCTTTCATTTTGTTGATTTTATTATTTTTACAACGCCGCAATAAGCAGCATGCAGATGTTTATCAAAATTCTATTAAAACTAGAAAACACAACACAATAAGTAGGATACAGTAGCATATCGTTCTATATCTATAAAATACAATTCAAATCACGGATTTTATTTTCACAAATTCATTGTTTGTTATCGGGTTGTGTTGTTTATTTTCCCTTATAGTGCATAGCAAACTTAGACCCCCACTTTAGGAATCAAACTTCTCAAAAGAAAACATCATTCATGGTAATAATGATTATGGAAATAATGATTATGGAAGAGCTAGTGCAATGACGGTAGAGTTTTATAATTCCCGAATTTAGAATTGTCAAATGAGGAGAACTTCATTCATAGTGATAATGAATATGTAAAGGTGTTGCATCGACTGCCAAATTTTAGACTTCTCGAATATACGCATCTCTAATGAAATAGGAGAGTGGTGCATTGATCTGGAAACTACTTGAAAGCAGATCAAAATAGACCAAAATATCTTCATTTAACGTAACAATGAATATGGATCATATAGAAGTTTTATGCTTTTTAGAAAACAATGAATATGGATCATATGGAAGTTTTTTTGGTTTTTAGAACTTTTGTATTTGAAATTTTTTTTTTACATCCGATAATTTTGTTGGAAAAATCCATGTACAGGATGGTAAACTATGTGGAATGAAAAAATCCATGTACAGCATGGTAAACTATGTGGGATCATATATATAAGGACAAAATGAAAATCACATTACTAAAGATAAAAAATATATATATATTTATTTCTCCAAATATACGGAATAAAAAAAAGAGAAAAAATTGATGTAATTGCAATTTGGATTGAACTAGTTAATAGTCATTGGCAAGTAGGGATTAATACATAATTTTGGATCTTAAATTGTTAAAACATTATTTAGTTTGAATTTTTATTTTAATTTAAAAGAAATCTTCATTATAATAATTTGAATGAGTTAAAAGGTCAATGAAATTGTTATTATATATATATTTGAAATTAAAATCAATATATAATGTTTGAAATTTTATATGTGAACTTATAATATATATAATATGTTTAGTAAAATGTTGTTAAAATTTTTTATAATTTAGATATTGTTTTGGTTCAATCCATCTAAATTGATAAAGGAGAACAGAAAAATTTAATTTTAATAATTAATATAATTTTTTCAATAAAAAAATATGAACAAATTACTATTATTTAATATGTAAAAATGTAACTTAAAATACAATTTAATTAAACACTAGTAAAGATCACCTAAACAATTCAATTTGTAGTATATAATTTCTAAAAACAAAATATATAATTTTCATTTACATACATACACTAATAATACACTACATACATATTAATAATATACTAATAGTAAATTTCACTCTCTTTTATTTATTTTTATGTAAAACATCGCAATACTTATTATTTTTATTTTTCTTTTAGAAAAGTAATATTTCAACGACATTTTATGTATTTTGGTTATTTTGGTTCTTTGATCAACATTTTACCAATTATTTATAATTTTAAATACCAAAAATTTCATTTTTCTTATTTGTTAGAATTTTTTGACTGTGTATTCAATATGTTACCATTGTTGCTATGAGAACCTTTGGAGAAGGAAAGAAATCAGCATAAAAATAAATGAAAAAGTATAATATGAAATCAAAAACTTCAAAATGACATGTCAAAGATATAAATGATTAATTAATGAATCTAGTGGCATAAAGTGTGTCTCTCAAGATAAAATACATGAAAGGATTTATTGCCATAGAAAATATAATTGTAGAAAATCTTATAACAAATGGGGTAATTTTTTCTATTTGAGACCCTTTTACCAAGCAATTTAGCTACAAACTTTATTGAGGATGAAGGAAGGATATAAAATACCTCAATCAAGGATTAATTAAATACTTGATTAATGTCTATATAGCTATATAAATATATCAATCAAGTTCTCTTAGGAATTGCAGAAAATCTTATAAGAAATGGGGTAAATATTTCTATTTGAGACCCCTTCACCAAACAATTTAGCTAGAAACTTTATTGTGGATTAAAAAAGAATTTAAAATACATCATTGAAGGTTAATTAAAAATTTGATGAATGTTTATGTAAGTATATAAATATCCCAATCAAGATCCCTTAGTAATTGGGACTTTAATATTTGAATTTTAGAAAGAACCTCAATTTAGATTTAAATTTATAGATCATTATTGGTGTTCTTGTTAATCCAAGAGTAGCATTTCAATACAGAGTTTCCTTCCTTTAAAAACAAAACCTCAAAGAAAGACTTTTCTATGTTCTTAATTAAGATGTATTAATTACTCAGAGAATAAATACTTTTCTTTCAACCTTATTACTCACGGAACATCGAAAATAATTTTAACTCGCGAGACTTTAAGAATTTCTCGGTACCATGTTTCCATATGGTGTTTGTGAGGGTATCTTCTTCCTACAGTAGTATTGATTTTCATACTTATTCTAATTAAACTAGAGAAATAGTGTTGATCTTCATAAGTAATTTTGGTAACTACCTTGTATTAGAGTAATATTTCCTTATCCTCTAATTGTTTATGTGGCCACAATTTCCCCTTATCATTAGATTCAATGAACCTTTCAATATTTTTTTTACGAAGTGATCACTTTTTTAAAAAGGTAATTTTTGGAAAAGGCTAGACATGTTTATACTAATTTTGCTTAAGCTAGAATCGTTTATGACTCATGTTTGAAGAAAATGTAGGAAATATTTTTTCTTTCATGTTTTTTTATCTTAATTATATGTATTTACAATCTAGTCATAGAAATCCTCTCAATGGTGGAGAGACCCACCTTTATGAGGAATAAAATATATAGTATTTTTATTTTAATTTTAGCACATATTGTTATAGAGATCGTTTATATTTTCTTTATCTCTGTGTGATTATCTAGGGATGATGCAACCCCATCTTTCATAAGTTTTTAAAATAATACAAGTGATAAGATTTCTCGAGAGTAGTTTCTTCTTATTAAAAAGATACATATCTACTAATTTCCAACTATTTTCAAGTCTATAATAAGATTACCACCATTCATTATCTTTTTCTCACTTCTCTACTTATAATTATGTTTGTGATGAAGACCAGTTCAAGGAGCATGAAGTCACTTCCTCTAAGATATTCTCATAATATATGAAATTAGTACATGAAATCATTATGGATTTAATTATCATAGCCTTTGTTTCATATACAATAGTATTCATACTCATACTATAGTAGCAATATTTAGATTTTTTTATTTAATTTTCGATAACAAAGGGCTTCTTGGCAAAAGAACATTATAATGGTCCATTGGCATAAAGATGGGTGATGACTATTTCAAATAGGGATGTTGTGACACATATTGCTCCTTCTCGAAAGCACTCTATGTTGTCCATGTATGTGCCAAAGAATATGGCATATATGTGAAAACCTTGCATAACTCATATAGTATAATTTATTTCTTATAACCCATCGTAAGTGTTCCAAAGCTTGGAGATAACATTCTTGTACAATGTTATAAATATAACTCTCAACTCCAAAGAAGATTTTAGCTCTTCTATATACTTTTAAGGTTACTTCTAGGTATTATATAAAATCCTTTAATCATATCATCGAAGAAACAAAAGGGATTTTTTTTTATCACTGTGTCCCTCCTCATAATGATCCTATGGTTCATGGCTCTGAAATTTGATCCTATGGTTCATGGCTCCGAAATTTGGGCTAGAGTTTAGATATTTCCAAGGATTTTTAACCATAAGTTGATCTTAGTTTCCCAAAGAATTTGATATAACTTAATTAAAAGAGGGATAATTATAGTCATAATATAATAAGACCAATTTCTTTATCCACGCTTTAAAAAACAGGAACAATGAACCTTTGGATTTATTGTTTAGGGAAACCTCACTTTCTTAATACATTTAAGAAGTTGCTAATATAAGGGATGTGGATAGGCACTCTAGTTCATTAGGATCCATAATTTATATCCTTCCATATCCTAACACTACCTTTTGCAAGCTCCTTAAACCCAAAAATTGTACTCTAAAGAAAAAACTTCCTTGCTACAATAAGCTTGAATCTTGTTAATGATAGAAAAATATTCATGAAGATTTTTAAGTTAGGAATTCCAATACTTTGAAGTCATTATATTTTTTTCTTTAGTTTTATGAGTTAGAGCTTGTCATTCTAGTTTAGAGAAGTGTGAACAAACTTTTTAGCTTTCTATTTATATGTTAAGTTTTTTTGATTTAATTAAGACTTCATACATGCTTATTGTGTTTGCTTTTAAAGACTGGCTAAAAACATGATTGCTGACTTTTATAGAAATTTAATACTTTTGCCATGCCATGGACTTACCATTCTAGAAAAGCATTTTAATGAATATAAAGAAAGTCGTAATAAAACTTTGATAGAAATATTCAATATGATAGAAATATTCAACATTGTCCTCAATTGATAAGATATTTAATTAATTAATTTAATCCTTTAAAAAACAACTTTCTTTCTTTTTGTGTGTCTTTAATTCCATGACTTCTCTTTTGTGCTTCACACACCTTAAAACTAAGATTAAAATTCTATAATTTAATTGAATTCCAAAATTGTTATGTTACAAAATCTATAACACCACTGCAAATTCCATGAATAACTATTCCTCACTTCATTACACCATTACAATATATTACTTTATGACAACTCCAAAACTTAGTTCACTTGAACCAAAGATATTTGATTCAAACTTGGTGTGAAAACAACTTTTAACTGAACTGTTTTTTTATTTCTCCCATGGTAGATGTAGTTATTAAACGCCAAATAACACATTACTGTATAAATTTTAAATATGAATATCGTCAGTCTACATTAGTGTGTACGGACAGGCCTGTCCATTATTATAACTATATAACTGTAAATCTAAAATATTTTATTATAATATAGTTGACGCATTATCTGGATGGATACTTTGACCGTCCATGCTGATATAGAATAACTAAGAAGACAATTAAATTCTAACCCCCTCAAATCCCTACACTTCGTTGCTTGCATGACCATATATCAAAGCCACAGCCATGGAGCAGTCGGTCTGTGTTTCTAACTTCCATTTGACTTGTCTCCCTGTTTCAAATTTTGAAACACCTATCCTAGACCCTCCACCATAGCTCCTTGTGAGTAACTCATTTCTCCTTACTGTTGATTTATTATACCTTACTTGAAGTAGAAGTGATCGGGAAAATTAGACTCTTCCAAAGAGAGACCCGTTCCTTCAACAAGAAAATTAATTTCAACAACTACCGCAACTTGCAATGGGGAAAATATCGAGGGCTGGAATCTTAGCCAGACATAGCTGTTCCATTTATGAGGGAATCAATTTCAACGACCAGCATGTGATGGCCGGCCACAAACGCTGGCCGCGATCTTTTCGGAATCCAAGGCCCGGCAATCGAGTAAGTAACATTTGCGTACACATGTCTATACATTTCGAAGCAAAAAAGAATCGCCCATGAAACTGGAGTCGAATTGAGAGGATTAAGTGTGAAAAGTCTGCTCACTGTGCATGCTCATTTTCAAGGCAATCTCAGTCGGAAGTCATTTTAGGTGAGGATGTGCTGTCAATTTATGTCACGCAATATGGACGGTACTGCAACTAACGACTAACTTAGATTACGTCTTAACTTTATGATGAATGGACAGGTAAGATACAACACTGTTAACTAATCAACGGTCCCAAGCCAACAAAGAAGAGATTAGCTTCATTTTGAAAGGTATATGCATGATTGGACAACTTGTGCGGTTGGTTTGAATGAGTTTTATATTTAATTTATTTTGTTCATCTTTGAAAATTTATATATATACTTATTTAATATTTTAAGATATGTATTAATAAAATCCTGTAAGGATGATGATTATTCTTTTTGTCTCTCGATAGTTAGATTATAAAATATTTTAGTAATTTGACAACTTTCACGACCACTTTAAATGAACTTTTCTATTTTTTACTTCTTTTGTCGAAGATGATTATTCCTTTTGTCTATAGATAGTTAGAATATAAAAGATTTTACTGATTTTAAGAGGAGATGCTGCAATTTGTGAAAGTATATATCATTGATTGAATGGTAAATAGTCAGAATCGTACCAAATGAAAACGAGTATATCTTACTATTTTTAAGATGATATGATGAAATTTATTTCATATTATATGAATGATTTGTACTCTATGATGAGGGATCTATTTTCACTGTTATTATCATAATCCAAACTAATAAATATCTGATTATTATATTTTTATAT